>MU846098.1:0-113954 GCA_030867225.1 Colletotrichum caudatum
ATGTATGTATGTATGTATGTATGTATGTATGTATGTATGTATGTATGTATGTATGTATGTATGTATGTATGTATGTATGTATGTATGTATGTATGGATGTCTGTATGCATATATGTGTGAGAGTCGTTGGAGGAAAGGGTACCATATCAACGGTGACCATGGTGGCTCGAACAGGGTGCTGGCCGTTGGGGGGGCGCTATCGGGGATTGCTCATCTTCGGCGAATCGAGATGTGATGTGAGGTGACCACAAACAACAGCGGCTGGTGACAAAACCATTGTCAACAACCAAGGAGGCACCGGGGAGATGAGCCTAGACTCGGGGGTATTAGACTCGTGGACTCATGAAGCTCATTGGGTAACGGTGGCGGACAGAATATCGCCACGGTGAGGAGCATCGAAATTGAGCAGAGCTGCCAAACGCCAACCCGTGGTTCACAAAAGCAGGGATTGGTTTGCCTAAGCAGGGTTCTTTAATTGTGCCAAGGGAGGCTGGTTGGACTGCAAAAGGTTGTGAGCAAAGGACATGGACATGGCTTACGGATGCCTAATACATTCACGTATGTAGGTAGGTACAGTAAGTAGGTAGTTAGGACACGGCGGCAGGCTGGGCTTAGGCTGAATTACAGTATATCGAGGCAGGGAGGGAGGGGTTCTGAGGAACTACTAAACTACGTGCCGAAGCTAGCAGTCGAATTTCGATTCAATGGCAACAATGGATGGTGATCGTCATTCGGCCGACCGCGCTTATCTGCACCTGCCTCTTCACGGTTGGACGGCATATCCCCTGGGCGCAGCCCGCGTGTCGCTAGAGGCAGGGAACGAGCCACGCATACTTGGTACATGATGGGGTCAGAGAAAAGGGGTTGACAATGCTGTAGTGTACGGATAGTTGTGTGGATGAATGGCCTGCAGGGCACGCGATGGCGGTTTTGGCGGTGACGGACGTTAATTGTTGCTGTCGTAATCGTATATCTTGTACGTATACCTATAGGTAGTGGCGCCTTGTACAAAACCTAATTTTCACTCTTTCCATTCTTCTTCTTCTCGCATGCATGCATCCTTCCTCGACGTGGGATGACTGGGATGCCTAACAGTACTTTTGGAGAGAGCCTGGGCCAGAAAAGGATCGGATGGCAGCGGTAGGGGCCTAGGTACGGCACCGGCAACGCTGCACGCAGTCAGACGGGAAGGTAGATAGATCCCTGGGAAGGAAAGCCTCGTGCACCAACCAATATTATGCCCGGGAAACAGAACACAATTCGAGGTGCAAGTTGCACAGAGCAACTGCCTGAGTACAGAGGTACAGGTAGATAGGTGGGCACGTAGATACCTACCTACCTACCTACCTTAGCAGCCTACTACGTCCGGACGGTGAAGAAGGCTTGGTCGTATTCGGTCGCCATTGCCACTGCAACGCAACACGGCGCAACTCAGCGTAGCGCAATGCAATGCAACGGCTGCCACGCTTTAGTCTGTTCTCTCCGAACTGGGAGGGAGGGCCTTCTCCCTTGCTCGAGTTTCCTCGGACGACCCACGATGCATAGAACAACGAGGGAGGGATTTACCTACGCACTAGGTAAGTTACAAGCACATCTTCCAGGCCTGGTCTCCCCTGGTCCAAGTGTGTGCACCTTGAGTAGCCCCAGGATCCCATGGGCAACAACACAAATGCGAGAGATTGTGAGTACCACAGTACCAGTGCTACCTAACCTACCTACTACTACTTACCTACCTATGGGTGTATTCGTTTCGTACATGATCCTCGTTGCCCTGCGCGTGCATGTCAACGCAAATAACTGGAGCCAGGAACCGCTAATTTTAAATGCGCGCTAGTTCGCCTTTGGGAGACAACCCCCTTTCTTTCCCCTTCCGGGGAGGCACGCCCACCTCCTGCACAGCGACGCCGCACTAGGCGGTACCCTTGAGAGCGTTGCAAGCCTTGGCCGCCGTACCTGCAGCGCATCGCTTGCTTTCTGGTAGGGGAGGGTGGCTTATTAGGTAGGTATCGCCTGGGGTACTAACGATGGTCAGTACAGTACCTAGTCACTCAGGTCTTGGGGGACGGGGGAGTCGGGTGGGCTCGAATGACCTAGTACCTGTCGTCCCCGGTCTTCCCTAGCCTACCTAATTTCCCAGGGGGGTCCCACGACATGGCTTCTTTACCCTGTTTTCCTCCACTTCACCCTCCCCTTCTCCCTCTTTTCACTCACTCTCTCCTGGTTATTGAGCTCTTCACTCTCGTTCATTGCGTTGATTCTTCCAACTAGAGAGTTCGCTCTCACTTACACTCCTTTGAATTCGAGTCAACATTCATTCGTTATCCTACAACCATTTACCTCCGCGAGTTTTGTTTCGATCCCTCAACGACAAGCTTAATCGGACACATCGAACGCTTCCCGACTTGAACTTGATCCCTCGCGAGAATAAGGGTGAGTTGTGCAAGAGGTCCCTCTCCCAGTCGAGCGCGCGACGCAAACCTTGGAACACGGTTTGTCGAGTGGGAAGATGCGACAACACGCAGTGCCAAACAACGCAATCTTTCCTACCTCGATTCATGTGCCAATGCCATGGCGCCCTTCGCATCTTGCCGTCGCGTGGCACTCGCTCTGTTTTCCAACGCCATCTTTTCCTGCCTGCGACTGAGTGCGCTGACATGTCTTCAGAACATATATACAACAGAAAAAATGAGACCCATCATCAGCATTGCAATTGCGGCTTCCCTTGCCGCTGGTGTTGCCGCCCAACCCCATAACCACCGTCACCGCCACGTCAAGAAGGATGCCGCTTCGCCTATCGATAAGCGAGACGTCGTCGTCGTGTACGAAAAGGGCCCTACCGTGATCACCTACGAGCTTGGAGGAAAGCTTATCACTGAAGAGGAGGCCAAGAAGGGTATTCAAGACGGTCTTTACGTCGTCGTTGGCGAGACCACGCCCACCTCGAGCCCTCTCCCTCCTGCTTCGACCTCCAAGTCCCCCCAGCCTTCGAAGGATGCCCAGTTCTTCGAGGCAAAGGTTGAGAAGCCCACCACCTCGCCGACTCCGACCCCGACCCCGACCCCGACCCCAACCCCAACCCCGACGCCATCTCCTTCGAGCACGTCGCCTCCCGCCTCCACCAAGTCCCCAACCGGAGGATCCGGTGGCAGTGGTGTCAACTCCGAGTTCCCCAGCGGGAAGATTCCTTGCTCCCATTTCGTCTCCGACTACGGTGCGGTACCAATTCCGTGGCTCGGCACCAACGGCTGGACTGGTATCCAAAAAACTCCCAACTACAACATCGGTGACGCTGCCATTGCTTTCATCGAAACCGCCATCTCGGG
This sequence comes from Colletotrichum caudatum, assembly GCA_030867225.1. NCBI lineage: Eukaryota > Fungi > Ascomycota > Sordariomycetes > Glomerellales > Glomerellaceae > Colletotrichum > Colletotrichum caudatum. The sequence continues at coordinate 3,324 of MU846098.1, forward strand.
CGATGGTGGATGCACTAAGAAGTGTTTCTGCTCGTACGCCTGCCCCGTTGGTTACCAAAAGACCCAGTGGCCTTCCGCCCAGGGTGCCACCAAGCAATCCATCGGTGGACTCTACTGCAACAGTGACGGGTATCTGGAGCTCACCCGACCCGAAAAGAAGACCCTCTGCGAACAGGGCGCCGGCGGCGTTACTGTCAAGAACGACCTCGACCAGCAGGTCAGTGTTTGCCGTACCGACTACCCCGGCACCGAGTCCATGGTTATCCCCACTGTTCCTCAGCCTGGCGAGTCGTTGGTTCTGACCAACCCGCTCTCTTCCGACTACTACGTCTGGAACAACAGCCCTACCACCGCCCAGTACTATGTTAACAAGGCTGGCTACGGCCCCGAGGACGCTTGTGTCTGGAAGAGCTCTAAGGACCCTCTTGGTGCTGGTAACTGGGCGCCCATAAACATTGGTACTGGCAAGAGCTCCGACGGCAACACGTATATTTCCATCTTCAACAATGCACCCACCTCGACCGCCCTGCTCGACTTCAACGTCGAGATCGTCGGCGATGTTAACAGCAAGTGCGCGCTCGTTGACGGCGTTTACACCGGAGGTGGCACTGGCTGCACTGTAAGTCGACACTCTTGTACCACGTACACTTGTATGATGTGCTAATGTTCATGCCACAGACGGCCATTTCCGGCAACGGACAGGCCACCATTCGATTCTACAAGAACTAAAAAAAACCCACAACCGGACGACAATTGGTGTGGATTTTTCGCTTTTGTTTCTCGTGGATACCTCTAGAATTTCGACGGATCGGCATGACACGGCTGCCATCGGCCGACTGATTGACTTCCGCTCACGATCTGCGATGGCCTTTTTCCTAATTTGTGTGCATACTATTCGAGCCGTAGAGATGTTTGGAGAGGAAAAGTTGGAGCGATTGATGGAAAAGGGGGTCAACAGCCCGAGGGCTGCAACCGGAACTACCTTGGATTTGCAGCGAGCCGGAACAGACATCTCCTTTCTATCGGCGAGACTCGGCCCTTGTTAACTCGAGCCACGATCTGCGACGAACGCCCTACGATTATGAGGCGTTTTCTTACGCGGGGAGGCACCGACTTGCGCCGAGGGGAAACAACGAACTTGATAGGATGTTAGAGATGATGAATACTCGACTCGGGTAGTTTGCACAAGAACGGACGGGAGATTGGGAAGGGCAGAGCTTGAACGGCAGCCCTCGCCGGCACATCGTCACCTTGACGCATCGTTTCCTTTGTCTATCGCTGTTTTGCCTGCCATTGTGCTTGCACTGTTATTTTCGCGGGCGGGCCTCACAATGGTTGAGCGACGCCCGCGGGCGTTGGGGGTACCCTTACAAACCGCTTCGTGTATTGTATTGCCGACACAAACGTCAGTTCTTTAATTCATTGCTCACGATCAACCTACTTAGTCAGCGCAGCGTGGTATGGTGCCGAGCTCGACCCAAATGTCAAATGTGGAGCGGGCGAGGTGCTAGCTAATCTAATGCTGAGGTTGAACCTCTCTGGTGCGTGATGAGGCGGACGCCGCCGGTCAGCAGCCGTTGCAAACCGCAACCCGCCGATCGGGCCGGAGACCAAGCATCCATCAGCGTTCCCCACATGCGGCTTGCTTCTGATGCATGTGCATAAGCACGGCCTGGGGCCAAAGCTCAGATATGTGCTTTGTACCTAAGGACAGGTGCTTGGAGAGTTGTTTTGTATCGCGTAGCGCCTTGCGGGTTAGTTTATCTGCCCCGACCGGTTCAAGCGGTCCCCGTCGACGGACGCACGCCGGCAACAGGCAACACAACTCTCAATTAGCACGACCCCGCGGTAAGCGATGATTATTCTCACTGTCGTCACTTGAGTGCCTCCTGCGTGTCAGCAGGGCAGAACGAAGATGGGCCATGTCGCGAGGTGGCGTTGACAAAAGGTCTCCTATACTGCTTAGGTAGTTAACATTATGTAACAGAGAGCGGATGGAGGTGTCCAACATGATGTCGAGCATCAACTAAGGCGCAATTCAAGGTGCCTCTGCCTCATCCGTGATCAGTGGGGAAACGGATGAAGAAGGGCGGGAACCAATGGGGGATGGTGGCGCGGGGCTAGTGTGTGGAGCAGCAGAGGCGGGCGCTGCTCCTTTGGAGATGTGTGTGCCTCTCTCTCTCTCTCTCTCTCTCTCTCTCTCTCTACCTAGTGTGCACCTCTGTCTTCAACCCGCAGTCCTCGGCGGGGAATGACGTGCCTGGTTAGCAGCAGCGAAAAAGGCTTTCCTCCCCCCAGTCTATTGTTCGGCATCCGGCGGCGGCGGCTGTTAAGATTTCGCCTCACCTCCCTCGCCGGAGTGATGGGTGACGTTCCATCTGCAATTTCATCAGCGTCTCGCTCAGAAACGGCAGTTCTATGTAATGTATCTTACTTCTAGTCCCGTAACCCCCTCCCTCCCATAGCAAATCCGACGCTCTATTGAAGTTTCGCAGTATCCCGCGTTGGGTTGGGGTCAGTCATGTGCAGTGGTGTCCCCAGGAAAACAGGCCACATGACTGCTGTTTTCCTTCATCCGCTCTTCATTCATTTCATCCGCGAATCGCAGGCCCCGTCCCATCCTCCCTGCCTCTTGTTCGGATCGGAAGGACCGCCACCTCCAACAGCGTGCGAGGGGTATGGCAAGCCAAGTCCGGCCCTGGCCGGGCCCGGCCCATTCAAGCAAGCTAAAGGCGGGGTGAGGTCCGAGACAGGTCGAAGTGGGAAAAAAAATTGGAAAAAACCTTTTTGGGGGGAAATAAACCGAGATGCGACAGGGCGTTCGCAGCAAATGTTTTCACCGATGACGCCTTAGGTGGTCCGGTCTGGCCTGCTTCTTCCCTGTCATTGGTAGTAAACCCTGGACATGTTCTCTTCCAACGTTATTCTTTTACCTATTTCCTCTTTCTCATATCGAGTTCGCCAGGCAGTCATCGGCCTGCACCCATCTCCGTTTCCCTCTTAAGCAATCCGAACCCCTCGCCAATCCGACACTTCTTTGACTTGATTGTTCTCCTACCAAAGATCTCCTCTACTTGAAACATCAACCCTACGTTATTCTTGCGCAGGCGGACTTCCGTCTGGACCTGTCACCTGTCCTCGTCAGATCGCACTCACAATACCCCCGTCGGCCTCAACTGCGAGATCCCTGCTATTTCCTCCGCATTTCTTGAGTTGACATTTGTCCCCCCTCCTGCGTGGTCCGCCCCGCGGCTCGAGTTGGATACGACAGGTACAAAGTAGCAAACGTCAAATTCAGTTCGGGCGAGACTCTCTCCCGGTTGCTATATAGAGGAACCTCCCGCAACTTGACAGCATTACCCGTTCTGCCTCATATCCCATCGGATAGCAAGCTCGCCAACTTCTGTCAACGGGTGCCATTGTCGAGTCAGACGCGTTTCCGCTGGTTCTTATTTGTTTACAACTCAGCTCCATCTACCTATCGCATGGGCCCAACCCAACATTGTTGAAGAGCCGGCTGCTAGACAGCTTCATACAGGCAAGGCTGTTGCCAGTATCGAAAGTCCTCACCCCTTTTCAGGGTTGACCCACGTCTTTACGGCCGCTTGTCCGTCTCAAAAAGCGCCGCCATGTCGTTGAACCGCGTATCATCAGTCGAGACGTTCCAGTTCGTTCCTCAAGCGCAGGGCTCGAGACGAGGCAGCGATGCGTCGAGTGTACGGGCAGGAAAGCTAACCTTCAACCCTCTGCCAGACGAGTGGTATCCCGCGGCGAACAAGCCCGATACTGTCCTCGCAGTCGGTGCTTTTGAAGTTCCGCAATGGAAGAGAATCCGTATGTTGTCCTATCATCGCCGGCCTCTGGTTGTTTGACGATTTGGCCCATGACTTGCTCCTGAGACCCGCCCACTCTCCTCGCAGGGAATCGCTAACGCCGCGCTCATAGTTCAAGTCGTTGTCGCGGTGTTCTACTGCCTCTTCGCAGCCGGTGTTGCTTTCGGCTTCGCGGCTTTGAAGCCGGTACTTAAACGTGAAGGCGCCTACGGCGACACTTGCTCCGCCGACGACCCCGACTCGGCCCCAGACGACACGTGCGTCGAGATCCATCTCAACTTGATGTTCACGGTCGCCGCCGTTGGCACCAATATCGCTGCTCTTCCAGTCGGAGCCTTGCTTGACCATGCAGGACCCCGCGTTTGCGGGCTCGTAGGTAGCTTCTTTCTGGTCGTGGGCTCGCTCTTCATGGCGTATGCAAAGAGTCTGCCATTCGACGGTTTCCTCATAGGGTACCTCGCGCTCGCTCTCGGTGGCCCCTTCACCTACATATCGGCCTTTCAGCTGTCCAACGCTTTCCCCAAGCACTCTGGGCTCATCCTCGCCCTCCTGACGGGAGCCTTCGACGCCTCCAGTGCGCTGTTCTTGGTCTACCGCCTCATCTACCAGGCGACAGAGGGAACCTTTGGCCACGAAAAGTTCTTCAAAGTCTACCTAGTCGTCCCGCTCTTCATAGTCGTCGCCCAGTTTGCTCTGATACCTAAGCAGTCGTACAAGACTGCGGGAGAGCTGGTCGAGCTGCAGGAGGAGACCGCCGCGGTGAACGACGCCGATCCGGCGATGTACGACGACCAGGTCGACGAGAACACGGCGCTCCTACAGGAGGAGCGCCGCCAGCGCGAGACCGTCGTCGCAGACATCGATCAGCTTCTGGGCACCCAAAGGGCGGACAAGCAGAGCCGTAGGGAAGAAGAGATGAAGAACGAGACGTCGGGCGTCTGGGGCGTGATGCACAACCGCACTGCCTTGCAGCAGATCGCCTCGCCGTGGTTCATACTCATTTGCTTGTTCACCGTCATCCAGATGCTCCGCATCAATTACTTCGTCGCCACCGTCCGCGCCCAGTACGAGGCCATTTTTGACGACCACGACAAGGCCGTCGAGATCAACAACTTCTTCGACGTCGCCCTTCCGGTGGGAGGCATCCTCTCCATCCCTTTTATCGGCTTGGTCCTAGACCACACTAGCACCGTCACCGTCCTCGCCGCCCTCGTCACCATCGCGACCACCATTGGCGTCTTGGGCGTCATAAACAACGTGTGGGCGGCGTATATCCAGGTCTGCCTCTTTGTGCTGTACCGTCCCTTCTATTACACCGCCGTCTCCGACTACAGCGCCAAGGTGTTCGGCTTCGAGACCTTTGGTACCGTGTACGGCACCATCATCTGCCTGTCGGGTCTGCTCAACCTTTTGCAGTCAGGGCTCGACGTCCTGTTTCACGAGACGTTCGACGGCGATCCCGTCCCGGTCAACGTCATTCTGCTCTCAGCCGGCTTCGCCGTCGGCGTCATGCTGGTCGGTTACGTGGCGGTCAAGGCCCGGAGGCTAAAGCGGAAGATGCTGGAGCAGGAGGCCGAGGCTGTCGGTGGGTTCCATAACTGAGACCGACCGCGAAGGAGTTTGTTGCGCGGGTTTGGAGATTGGGAGGGCTTCGCCGAGGTTAACGACTATTTATATTGTCTCTGTAACTTGCATCGCATGTCCTGCATGGTGTTTTGGGATAATTGTCGCTTCTGGTTATGCTAATTTAATACGGTCTATGCACTACATGTTAGGAATAGCAAAATACAGTAACGGGGGTTATTCTCCCTTCACTCTTTACGCGCTAGAAGAAGCTCCGTTTTAGACATCGATTTGGTGACCTCTGATTACTCCGACAATCAGTTGTCGACTTCGCAAACCTAGCGCGCTCGTTCATTCCTCATCTTCGTCAATCGTCGGCGTTTCGAATCTGCCCTCGGTCTTGCCCAGCCCACAGAACTGGCCCCAACCGTCAACCTGCTCGCTCGCGTGCTTCAATACCTCGCTGAACCCCTCGTTACCGTTCTTGTTCACGCAGAAATAGTTGTAGTCCTCTTTATCGATCTCTGCGTCGTCCCGGACGCTCGTCGGGTACTCGATCTGGAAGACAGGCTTGCCGGCCTCAACGTAGGGCCGGAACTCCTCGCAGAAGGGCTCAACCTCGTCCGAGGTCCGGGTGCCGAGACACGTCTCTAGCACGGCGAAGTCGACGACGGAGGAAAGATCGGACGCAATCGCAGGGGCGTTCTTCTGGCCCAGGAGGAGGGGCCGCGAGGAGGTCGTTGTGAGCGTCTGTGCGTGGGCGGCGAGGGAGATGATGTAGGCCGCGTAGTCCGATGGCGCGAGGCCGAAGCCTGTCGGGTCATCACCGTTCTTTGTGTCTGTTGCGTTAGCCTCTCTCTTGGCCGGGGAAAAAGGAATAGGAACACGAAAGAGGACTCACCTCTGCCCAGGCGTCAATGTTGTCCGGGTCCACGCCGTCGCAGCCAATGTCGGCAGCCCGCTCGAGGCGTCGCTTCATGAGATCCACGACGCGGGTGTCCCGGATGTCGAGGTAGCGCTCGTCTGTGTAAGGCGGGTTAAGGGGCGACCCGATGACGTCGGCGGGGAAGGCGTCGAGGTCTTGGTCCCAGTCTTGGACGGCGCCGCCATTGAAATAGCAGATGACTATCTTGCCGGCCGACTTTTTGGAATATCAGTAACCGTGCCGAAGAATTGGGCGGGATGTAAGGAAACATGGGTAAGCGGTTTTCCATGAATCCAAACCGACCTTGAGGGTGGGAATGATGTTGTCGTGGTCCACTGCGTGTTGCAGGTCGATGTCCCAGACTGCGGCCTCGGCGGGGACAACGTCTGCTACCGACTCGGCCTTGATGGGGTGGTGAAGGACGATCTGGAAGGTCACGCCAGGCTTCCATTGGCTCCAGTCTACGGCGCGGCGGTCGAGGTCGCCGGGCGTGGTGAGGCCAAGGATGCCCGCCGGGACCAGAGCCAAGAAGGCGAGCTGTGAAAGAACCATCTATGTATCGTGTCGATGGAGGACCAACACGTGAACTAGGACCGGGAAACCTGTTGTTGTTTGGATACGTATATGTACTCACGAGCTTGGGGACGGCGAAGATCCTTATATGCACCAGTTGGCTTGGGCAAGCATTTCAGGTCTTTTCTACCGCGGCGCGGGGTGCAGCTACTTGGGAGGGTGGCATCGTCCCGAATTCATTGATAGTCGTCAGATGCGCTTATATGGAACACCCCCACCAGCTCAACGGCGACATCACGCTCGTCTCGATCCCGTTCCCTTGTCTTGTCGAATGGTCTGAGCCACTTTCATATCGGTAGGATACGGCATCGGCCTCCAGGAACGGACCGCACGTGGGTCTGCCCTGTCCAGCACGAACTTTGTCTTACATGTAGTTTTTGCTTGAATATGCCGGCTGTCGTATGGTTCGATATTGATTAAGCTTAATGGCGTTTGCCAGCTCGGCGGTCCTCGCTGGTCAATTGGGTTAGCCGGCCCAGCCCGTAGCCGAAGATAGTAGATACGGCATTTAGGCAGCCGGATAACGTCAAATTAGATGCGCCTGTTATTTAGATTGTCACACCTCAGCAACGCCACCCTTCCCCTTTTGCATTCATCTCGCAGTAGTCATTGGAAGTCGGTCATCCGAGAAAGTAATACCGCGGAAGCTTAGCCGTCTCAAAGTCGAACGTGTAAGGCACCACGTATCATCCGCAGCGAGGTGGACATAAGTTTCCTTCGTCGGGCAGTTGGCAATTGCTGTTGCTATCGGGTCGCCAGAGTTGTATATTTTGATGATGACAATTCTTTTCTGAGTGACCATACCCTCCGGTGCCGTTTCGACTCCATGAACGCCGCGCTTGATAACCAAGCACACCAGTGATTCTCCGGCAGAACCATCCCGTTCTTTATCAATACTCCATAGCATGTCCAGCGGCCTCCTCGCGCTGTTTCCGGACAGCGTCGTTCTCGGCCTCGCGCTGTTCCTTGAGCTTGGCTTCGACATCGTCCCTAAGGCCGCCCAAGTCGGGTGGAATGACCTGATATTGAACGCTCGGGGCTGCTTGGACGAACCTCAGCTGTTCCACCACATGTTGGAGCACATCATCAAGGCGCTTTCGCGTGTTCCTATTCACGCGTGGCTCTCCAAGAATCTGCTCCAATGTCGGAAACAGCTCCTCGTACCTAAACTGGTCTCTCCACGGGGCGTGTGCAGGAATGATGGGGTCAATCTTGTCCTGGCAGCCGATAGCTATACTCGTCTCGAAAGCCCAGGCGCGAGCCACGTTTCTAGGCGTGTATCCGCCGCCACCGAAAAGAATCATAGGCACGCCGAACGACTTGCAGAATTCAACACATGCACCATGGCCTTGAACTTGAAGATTGAAGCGTCCGAGACGGTCACCGGCGAGTGAATCAGCGCCGCACTGCAAGGCAATGACGCTGGGTCGGAACTTCTCCATGCATTTACCGATGACGTTCTCGAAAAGCCATTTGTACTGATCATCGGTAACCCCGTCGTTTAGTGGAACGTTGATGGCATGGTGCGCTCCCGGGTTATGCTCGTTCTTAGGACCATTGTCGTCGAGACCGCCGGTGCCAGGGAAGAAGTTGAGGGGGTCGTATTTATGGAACGAGACCGTCATGACGCGGTCTGTAGAGTAGAATGCCTCCTCGACACCGTCTCCGTGATGTACATCGATGTCGATGTAGAGTACGCGAGGAAAGCAACGCAAGAGCTGCAGAATGGCCAGGACGATGTCGTTGATGTAGCAGAAGCCAGATGCCTCGGCCTTCTTGGCGTGGTGCAAGCCGCCGCCCCATGAAACAGCAATGTCGGATTGGTTGGAGCAGATCTTTCTCGCGGCGTCAAGAGACCCGCCCGCCGACATGGAGCAGTAGTCGTAGAGACCCTCGAACAGAGGGCAGTCGGAGCCGCCGAGGTTGAACTTGAGATCGGGATTCGTGTTGTCAACGTCCCTCGGAACGGGCTCCGGCAAAACGGTTCCCAAGAAGTCGAGATAGTCGTCCGAGTGGAAGTCGTTTAGTTCTTCGTAAGTGGCGGCCCGAGAGATGTAGTTGTCCATGGCGAAGGACATGCCGTAGGAGTAGATGAGGCTCTTGGAGAGGGTGAGCCTCCAAGGCTTCATGGGATGGGTCTGGCCGAAGTGGTGCTTTTCCATTTCGGGGTTGCAGTGAAAGGAGACATTGTAACCTTTGGGCCGTGTGATGCCCGTTTCCTCGGCTATGCGCTTGCATTTGGCGTAGTACTTGGCATTGTCGAGATCGCTGGCCTGGCCCAAGGGGACGTATTCTTCAACAATGTCATCTTTGTCGGATCTGTGTGGTAAGTAGTTGGGCTTGGGAACGCGGAAGCGGTATGCGTCTGTGTCCATGATGGTGTGCGACGGGTGTCCCGCCGGAGCGGCCGGGATAAAGCCTGAGGCCCCTCGATCTATTGTGAGGTTGCAGGGTGGGGGTTCTTGGATGGATGGGTGAGATGAGTTTTGCTCAGCGATGAAGCAGCCAGGCGCAAAGCGCGTGAATATGTCGCAAAACCGGGTTTGGCAGCTGCAGGGGCTACGTTTATCTTCTATGGGGTCATGTGCGAAGATCTGATTTCCAAAACTATCGGCGAAGTCGTCTGTTGTCGATTCGAGATGTATGTGGGAGGTTGTGTCAAAAGGCTGGCTGCACGATTGGACGAGATGTGATGTGACAGGCGCCGGGGAAGCATGCCGCTGGTGGCCACTGAAGCAAGGCCCCTCGGCCACTTCAGGGCATCAATTGAGCCTTCCGGAGGTGTGGCTGAGTGCAGGTGCCACCAGCCACTGCGGTTTTCACGACTGCCTAGGTACCTACCTAGATATTATGTGGCGCAGTGGGTACGGTACGTTCTAGCCCATTCCCCCGTTCGGAAACCTCCAAGGCCGTAGAGCATATACAGTAACTTGCCTCGGATCTACCCCAGAAATGTCGCACTTTTGCATTATCCTATCCATACCTTCCTTCTCTTCCCCCCCCAAAGATAAAATGCGAGGAACGACTGGGAATCGGAGATCGGGACTTCTCTGGATTCCACCTGCCTTAGTGATTGGATGAAGGCACTGAAGGCAGCATCGCTTGTCGACCCTATAATAAACAACCCAGCACCCAATCAGATAAATATATGTGTGCCTGAGCCCAGCGTGTTGTGGCCTGAAAATCGGAGGCTAAAACTCCCGACTCCGCTTGACTCGCCGATGAATCCACTCTGTTAGAGCATCGCAAACTTGCCCGCCGCCAAATCCAACGCGACACACGCACCACCACGCACCATACCAACAACGTGATTCCAGCCTTTTCCACCCCACCCTCGCGCGTCCCTGAGGGGGGGGAAAATTCACGTCCCGTCAGGTCACCTCTCCTAGCAGGGGACATTTTTATTGCTCCGTAAATAAAAGAAACATTCCGGGATCACGAGCAAGGGCCTTTCCGTCGCCTCGACTCGACTCGACTCGACTCGACTCCCCTCGCCTTGCCCACCACATTGGGACAGACAGACAGACAGAGAGAGACAGAGAGCTCTTGTCGACTTTTCTTTCAGCCAGTCCGTCTCAAAATTCGTTAGGTGAGCCAAGCTAGTCACTTCGTTCGTTGCGGAGGATCGTGGCCGGGGTCTCTTTTCCCAAAGTCCCTCGTGTCCAAGGCTCCTCTGTCATCGCCTTCTACAGGGCAAGTGCAGCCAAGGCATACCATCACCAGTTGCTCTCCGCCTTATTCGGTCAGCACACCGAAGCCCCCCTAACGGTGGACGTGCCGTGCCGCCCCCATCAGTCTGCGTGCCACTATTCCCACCTGCCGCTAGCTCTCTGCTCTCCCATACTCCACCTCTGCCTCTTCTGCTTTGCTCCAATACCCTCTTACCTTCCGTTGTCCCCCCCCCCTCCCCCCTTCTTTATCTCGATGACCTTGGTTCACGAGGCTTTCGTCACTCCTCACACGTCACTCTGACCTGCTATCAACGCACCTATCTCGCATCCTCGTCCTCGTCCTCGAACAAGAACAGAACACTGCCTTGGCCACATTCAAAACCTTCCGCACCCACTCCTTCTTTGTGGTTCTTGCCGAGCACCTTGTCGTCATCCGTCTCGTCGCCCGGTTGTTCTCTACCCGTTAACGAACGCTTGCTTGCCCAGCCGCGGGGTGTTTGGGGAAACCGTCGTTAACACAAAGATGCCTAGAGACGATTTGTCCATCGACTTCGTCAAAAGGATGCCGACGGCCGAGGCCCTCGATCCGGCCATCATCTTAGACGACTGGCTCAACCGCGTCCAAAACCTCCCCGAAGAGATTCGCTTCCTTCAAGATGAAATTGCCGACAGGGATCGCCAGTATTACGACTGCGTCAAGTTGATCGAGGACCGCGATGCAAAAATACAGAAATGGATCCGGGCCAATGGCAGCCATGAGGCAAACCCTCGCGAGGAGACCATGCGGTCTCAGATGCGTGACAACTTCACTCGTGCCGATACGTTGGCCGCCGAGAAAATTGCTTTGATACAGAAGCTGCAGATGATTATGGACAAGCACTTACGAAACCTCGATCAACATATCAAGATGCTCTACGATCGCGCGGAGCCCGGCTTCAACGACCCTGATGAGTGCCCTTCTTTGATCCGGCCGAGCGCCGCGAACCACTCCGCGCCATCGGCTCGATCTGTCAATCCCGCTAGTCATCTTGTCGGAGCAGCCATTACCGCGGCACCGTTGAACTCGATTGTCAACTCTTCGAGTCCGACTGCAGCGCGCGCAGGAAACCCTCAGATTCGCAATGCTCAGTCTCAACAGCACGCCTCCTCTGCTCCTGCGACGCCTGCTGCGAGCATGATACTCAACCGTCAAGCGCGAGAGAGTTCGGCAGGCCCGGGAAGTGGTGCGCCGAAAAGGGGGCCGCGGTCCATCTCTGGACTGGGCAGCCTACCCACAACATCAAGCAATCTGGCAAGGCATTCGTCCTTGGGCCCAGGCACACCAAAAGGTCCCATCACTACTGGGCCAAACGGCACCGTACGAGCGGGTAGTGCTGGTCCTAGATCATCATCTACTAAAGCGTCAAGCGTGTCTGGGGTGAGGAAGGGGACACCTGGTGCAGGGAGTCGGAAGAAGCCCGTTAATGGCAACAAATCGTCATTATCCCGCGTCAAGAAGGCTCCTGGAAGTCGCAACTCACCCGCCTCGACGGCGGACAGTGAGCTGTCGGACGCCGAGAGTGGAAGTGGTGATGACGGCGAACGCAGCCGTATAGACCGTGCTAGCGGCACACCCACGCGCGACGGCAAGGATGGCGATGGCGACGACAGCATGCTTGATGTCGAAGATGACGAGGCCGGCGACGACAAGAAGTACTGCACGTGTCAGAACGTTAGCTTCGGGGACATGGTGGCGTGCGACAATGAGGATTGCCCCTATGAGTGGTTCCACTGGTCGTGCGTCGGCCTCAAGAGCGAGCCCAACGGCACTTGGTTCTGCCCCGTTTGCACGGAAAACATGGAGAAGGAGAAGCTCCAGAAGAAGAAATAAGGACACGGTTTAGGGATTCCAACGATTGAAGCGTTAATACCCTTTCCTTTGGAAACTCGACCAGCGGCATTGGAGGCTCGGTACAATGATGAGGCCCCCGGCGGTGATCTGGTGCCGGCGTTAGGGCGTATTCCATGATTACAATGCAATAATGACCAGTACCGCCTCTTTTCACGGGCATGATGGATTGATGAGTTCTTAGCGAAAGTAGACGTGTGCTGTGAGTAGTTTGGCCAACGTGCTAGCAACTCGGCTACTTATCCCGTCTTGGGGCTATCCCCAAGCAAGGAGCGCCTGGTGGTGGTGGTAAATGACAACTAGGAAACGAGCAATGAATGCAGCTCTGCGATGGTAGTGCCTGTTGCAAAAGTATCGCTGCATCAAGCGGAAACGACATAAGGGCTTGTCAAAACAAGACCGGAGAAGCCAGGAGATGAGGTGGTGTTCAAAGTCGATTCCAGACGCCATATCTGGTCAGCAATGCTGATGCTGATCCGATGAAGCTTCGCAACGACTCGACCGTTATCAACCGGTTCGTCCTACTGATACCCAGCTATATTCCTATCTGTGTGTGTGTGTGTGTGTGTGTGTGTGTGTGTGTGTATTCGTATAAGCTCAAGCGTGCCATCCCCCCTTCCCACGTGGGACGCAATGGGGAGCCTCATTTGATGGGGTGGCCTGGCTTGTTCAAGGTTTACTTCGTGTCCAGATATGGATTAGGTATCCTGCCTGCTCTAATTACGGTGGCCCGGATAATGGCATGCACCTCATTTGTTTCGTTTCATTACTTCCCCTGGTAGCTAATCAGCTCAATTCAGGGTCTGCGGCAGATTGCTCGATTAGAACAAGTAGGCGGCATGGGTAAAAACAGCTGGGAACTTTGGGAGAAGAGTGCCGTTATCGAAAGTAGCATCTCGAGGCGCAAATTACGCTAGCGGCGCGAGTGAAGGATGGGCAGGGTGTCTTTCTTGAATGACAGGCTGACAGCTACTACTAGACATCAAGACAGCATCCATCCAGTCGGGCTGGACGGACACTCGCAGGCTTGGCTTCCCGGGGCTGAACAACAAGTTCGGGATAGTAAGGCGCGGGCGATGGCCGAAAACTCCAGAGCTTCATCGCTCGCGGCCGCCATGAGACGATTGTGCTCGAAAAGCAGACTAGGTTGCATCCGGCCTCCTGGACGACCTCGGCCCACCGCATGCATAGTAGCAGTATGTAATCAAACGCCCGAGCTGGCGGTAAGGATATTGATGGATCCTTCTCCTTGGACTGGTTAGGAGGTGACTAAAACAAGAAGCCAAGTGGGAATTGGCCCGCCCGGGGCGCAGATGCCGGCATCCAGGGGGCAGCGCTTTTGGTTGAACAACTTGACAAGAAACCTGTCATGCATGGTTGGGATCATCGGATCCAGAAGAGCGAATCTTCGGGAAAGATTCCGAAGAGGACCGGCCTGGCTACTCGGCTCCGACGCTGGCGACGGATAGGCAAGGGATGGAGTCCATCTCTGTCTGAAGTGGTGAAGCGATGAGCATGGCAGCTGGAAGGGGGAACGGATAGCCGGGCTGAGCGTATTTGCTCCCGACCAATTTAGCGAATTGTCGGGAAGTTCAGGGTGGTGGCAAGTTTTTGATGAGCGATATGTGTAAAGGTGTGTATGCGGAAGGGTTGCGATGCATAGGCGTCTCCGGCCGATAGGCAGTCAGCTCGACCAACAGTATCTCTCTCTGGAATAAAGGCACGTCACTGGTTCTTCCAGGAGGGGGGGGGGGGGAAGCGTTGAAGAAGCGGCGTTGCTCAGGAATGGCAGTGCGCCCAGAAGCACTCACTTACTGGCGGACCCAAAGGAAGCATTTGCAAGCACACCGCAACGTCCCCCGTGGAGAGCGGGTGCTTCTAAGGCAGGTCAACTCAAGTGGGGGGGGGAGGGGGGGCAAGGTCTTGGGAGAGCCATGCTAAACAACAGCTCATCTTACAGCTGGCGGGGGGGTGTCGGATGGTGGGGTTGAGATATTTCAGGATATCTATTCGATGTATCTGTAGAGCAGACGGTTCGACTCCGCAGTTGATGGAGTCTCTCACCTTTTTTAGTGTACATACACTATGCGATGCTAGGGAATACGTGTTACGAGGGATCAATCAGTAATGCAGCAGATGCTGCACGGCCGTGGGTGAACGTTGACGTGAGCTGGAGCTGTAGATGATAAGAAGCCAGGACGGAGCTCCGGTTTGCTAGACGGCCCAAAGATGAAGACGGCCCTAGCTAGACATGTGTAGCTAAGCTGGGAGCTCCTATTTACGAAAACCATACTGGAATCGAGATCTGCTAGCAAACTACGATGTACCTGGGACGAAGCGCAGTGAGAACCCTGGTGACCAACCATTGATTAGATTGCCTTGACGGAACCCCGAGGTCGACGGCAGGCTGGACTGTTAGTCGCATCCTTGGGTATATGTAAAACTGGAGGCGCAACACGATAGATAAACAATGAAATGTCTCCTAGATGGTTGTTTTTCTTTGCCGTTTGCCCCCCCAATGCAAGCCAACACCTGCTGCTGCTGCTGCCGCCGCAGCCTGTCTCGTTTAGGCATCGCTAGCTTAACGCGCCACAGGGGGGTGTGGAAAAGCGGTGGCCAGACCCGGTGGAGGGTCGCAGTTGGAGGAGACATTGGGACAGGTGTTGGGGTGAAATTTGGGTTCGAGCTGGCGGTGGGAAATACGAGCAAAAGCGGTTGTGGCTGTCCGGGCTAACGAATGTTTTTGAGGTACAAGGAAGATGCAGATTAGATAGAAGACAATGAATGATGAAGAGACGAAGCCAGAGCAAGGCGACGCATGCCTTGTGGTAGACGACGTGGACGGAAAAGGCATGACGGGTATCCATATAGTTCTAGCTAGCTGCCTACCTACCTAGGTACGGACATGGCGTGGCATGGTTATAGCAGCAAGACAAGGAAGGTAGGTACTCACCTACCTATTCGTACCTACCTACTTTACCTATCAAAGGTGGCGATCACTGCCACCCCTGGAGAGGGGCAGGTGGAAGAAGGTAAAGAAAGGGTATGGTGAGGCGTGTCTTCTACGGCCACAGCCCCTTTCTCCTCCAGTGTCTACCCCGTCTCCGATGCCCCCCCCGAGTGTACTGTACGAACGGGGGAACGAGACGAAATGAAAATTGGCCATGCGAATTGTACCAGACCAGGTTCCCACAGTGATATCACCGCTATAAAGACAATTCCCCCGTCCACCTCCTGCCCGACTCTGGTTTTCTTGACGATTCTCTCTTCCCCTCCTCTCTCTGCACACGATTGACCAACACAGGCTCGCTCGTTGCTTGTAGATATTGTTGTCGTTGCTATTGCTGTAAGTACCACCCACCCCCAATCTCCCCTCCCCTCCTCTCCCCGCCACGAACCCCCCTCCCTCCTTCGCCATATCGCCGATCACCGCACCTTTTGCTCCCACCGGCGACCGAAAACAACAGCAGCAACTCTGCTCTTTGGTTTCGAAGCACCTTCGATGGCGTCCCTCCGCCATTTCACTCGCAGTTCTAGCCGTTTCCCCGCCCCTTCGCCTGCTCTACAAGCTCCGTACATTGCTTGATTGTATCCCCAGTCGTATGGAGGAGCTCACGAATTACGTCAGGCTACGCATATCTTTCTCAGCTTCTAGCAATCTATCCGCCGCGAATCCCACGGCGAGTTCCCTGTCAAGGTAGATACTACCCCGCTGTCCTCGAGCTTGCCCACCTGATTTCTTTTTTTCTTTTTTCCCCCCTCTCTTCTTTTCTACACCCCCCCTTTAACACAACAAACACGACAATATTGTTCGGCCTGAGACCACACATTGCTTCACTGCGGTTGTTAACACGCTCTCAGCACATAGTTTCACTTTACAAACCGCGAATCCCCTCGAAACTTTGCCCACGATGTCTCAAGCAATCAAGAGCGCTTTGCCCACTCACCTGAAGTCCCCTTTGGGCGGCCAGGGCAAGAGTGATGAAGCTGAATTCAGCTCTCGTCACCACGGCAAGACGAGATCTCACATGGTATGCTCCTAATACCCCCACCCTCGCGACTTGCCATTTGCCCCGAACGAGGCCCTCCAAGGCCTGCGTCGTACATGGGCTTCTATCCGAGTTGTCATCCTGTGCCCAAGCACTATGCTAACATGTCCTCAAGGCTTTCGAGAACACCTCCACCAGCGTCGCCGCCGCCCAGATGCGCAATGCCCTCACCCAGCTCGCCGAGACCGTCCAGGACCCGGAGCAGAAGAAGGTCAGAATCTTAACCCAGCTCAGCTCATCGAGCACCACCGCTGACGATGACCGCATGATAGCTCTTCGAGACTGAGATGGACAACTTCTTCGCCCTCTTCCGCCGCTATCTGAACGACAAGGCCAAGGGAAATGCTGTGTAGGTCTACACTGAAACAAGAACATGGGGCTGGCTTGCTTGAGGCTAACGAGGATACAGCGACTGGGACCGCATCGCCCCTCCCGCCCAGGGCCAGGTCGTTGACTACGAGGACCTTGCCAACTCCGAGTCCGTTCAGTTCCTCAATAAGCTGGCCGTTCTGAAGCTCAACGGTGGTCTCGGTACCTCCATGGGTTGCGTCGGTCCCAAGTCTGTCATCGAGGTCCGTGACGGCATGTCCTTCCTCGACTTGTCCGTTCGCCAGATCGAGTACCTCAACCGCACCTACGACGTCAACGTCCCTTTCATCCTCATGAACTCGTTCAACACGGATGAGGACACCGCCTCTATCATCAAGAAGTACGAGGGCCACAACGTCGACATCCTTACCTTCAACCAGTCTAGATACCCCAGAATCCTGAAGGACTCTCTCCTGCCCGTCCCCAAGAAGTACGACTCGTCCATCAACGACTGGTACCCCCCTGGTCACGGTGACGTCTTCGAGTCGCTCTACAACTCTGGCATTCTCGACAAGCTCATTGAGCGCGGCATCGAGGTTGTCTTCCTTTCCAACGTCGACAACCTGGGTGCCGTCGTCGATCTCCGCATCCTGCAGCACATGGTTGAGACCGAGTCCGAATACATCATGGAGTTGACCAACAAGACCAAGGCTGACGTCAAGGGTGGTACCATCATTGACTACGAGGGCTCCGTCCGTCTTCTTGAGATCGCCCAGGTGCCCAAGGAGCACGTCAACGAGTTCAAGTCCATCAAGAAGTTCAAGTACTTCAACACGAACAACATCTGGTTGAACCTCAAGGCCATCAAGCGTGTCGTTGAGAACGACGAGCTCGAGATGGAAATCATCCCCAACGGAAAGACTATCCCTGGTGACAAGAAGGGCGAGTCTGACATCTCCATCATCCAGCTCGAGACTGCCGTTGGTGCCGCCATCCGTCACTTCAGGAATGCCCATGGTGTCAACGTCCCTCGTCGCCGCTTCTTGCCTGTCAAGACCTGTTCCGACCTGATGCTCGTCAAGTCTGACCTCTACACCGTTAAGCATGGCCAGCTGCAAATGAGCTCTAGCCGCTTCGGTGACGCTCCTCTCATCAAGTTGGGAAGTGACTTCAAGAAGGTCTCTGACTTCCAGAAGCACATTCCTTCCATCCCCAAAATCATTGAGCTGGACCACCTCACCATCACCGGTGCTGTCAACCTTGGCCGCGGCGTGACGCTCAAGGGTACCGTCATCATTGTTGCGACGGAAGGCAGCACTATTGATGTGCCTCCTGGATCTATCCTCGAGAACGTCGTTGTGCAGGGTAGCTTGCGTCTGCTTGAGCACTGAGTGGCTCTGGCAATTTTTTGTATTTTGAGCAAATTCCAGAGCAGGTGTCATGCGGTGCTTTGTAGCGTCATGAAATGGCAATCTAAAGCGCTATGGGATAATAGAAACCAAAAAAACCCATCCCCCTTTTAAGTATACCACAAAAGGAGGCTTCTGCATATCTGCGGCAGTAGTAGAAGGGAGTTGATAGTATTTTAATAAGGTAACACTGCATTGTGTTTCATTGACCATTAGACGAGCTTGTTTACCTAATGATCATAATGCGAATCTTGAGCTACCTATGTATGTACTGCTAGAGCTGTTCTTGTGCGACCAAACCGGTCGGCGGGAACTTCGACCTGCAGTTCCGCGTGGAGAGGTCCAGAACATCCCGGCCGGCGCCGACTGGCGGTGAGACAAAAGAAAAAGAAACTTGGGAAAGCAAGAATAAGTTCAAGCCCGCCTACTTGCATGAGGGTCCCCTGATCCTGGGGCCTTGCAGCGGGCGCGGGATGCTTGCTTTGTTTGTGTGTATGTATGTGAGAGAGACTTTGCTGGCTGCCGTCTGCCGAATCGAATATTTACGCCGTTTGGTACCGATCCATGGACAGTGCTGCTGCCGACCAGGAGTATCTTTACTTACCCCTTACAAATGAATGCCTCGAACAGGTTCACCAATTGAGAAGACTTGGAGCACATACGGCACGAGCTTAATAGTCCAGGTCCACCCCCGTTCTGGTTAAGAGGTTCAATTCGCTGTCTCATTTCTGACAACCGTGGAATTGCCTTGCGATCGTGTATCCTGCGTCCACAACGACACAGACACACTCAGTACACTTTCTGGGAACGACGCCCCCCTTCTCCCTCTTTCTCCTTCTATTTCCGGCTCTCGCTTTTTTCATTTTTCCTCTGTCAGGCTGCCCTGGCCAGTCGGGAATCGCCCAGCCACTCTGAGCACCATGGGAAGCCTCGGAGAAACCTCAACACTGCCGTACTGGCAGGTCAATGTTCCGCCCGAGAGCCGCACGGACGAGTGCCCGGAGGGCCTCCGCAACCTCTCGGCCAAGGACGTAGGGATTCTGCGCACCCCGGACGGCGCCTACCGCCCGCAGACCTGGGACGAGGTCCGCCGGCTCGTGGCGACCAACAGGCTTGACCTGTTCCAGCGCGTACCATCGGAGCTGAGGCGGTACCGGCTGTTCATCCATCATCTGATCAAAGAGTACGGGAGCGTCATGAACTTTGTCTTAAAGCACCGGCTGGGGTGGCAGGAGCCGCTCGAGACTGCGGGGAGGCCATTTGAGACGGAGGGGGATTGGAAGGTGCTGTACAACGACTGGCCGTACGGCATTGATGCCCGGATCGTACATCTTGTTGTCTGGACCAAGTTCGAGCTCGAAGAGAACCCGGCGACGGGGGATCTGACGGACGGGGCAAGAGGGGAGATTGACGCTTTTGTGGATAAGACGTTCCGCGCAAAGATGAAACCCGACACGGTGAGTCTACACTGGTTTCTGAACTGTCTATTTTTTGATAGTTGCATGCCAATATCCCTCTCGGCAATGAAGTCGGAGCTTGGAGCTAAACATTATGTCTATCTAGGTCATTTGGTTCAAGAACTGGCGGAGTCTCAAGTCCGTCCACGCCGTCGAACATTTTCATGTCATGCTCTTTAATCCCGATCCTGACTTCATTCGGGAGATTACCAACGGAGATGTCCCGCAGTGTGATAAGTTTGAGGTATGAACGGAGAAGGAAGATATACGAGAGGTTGGTCTGTGACATCGAGGATTGCCGAGAATTGGTCAATACGACAAAATATCAACGAACACGCACTGGCAGGATTAAAGCTTACAATAGAATCAATCATCCCTTTCTTCCTGTTCTTGACCCGACAGAGTGGCATAGAAGATCAGTCTTGTAATTGATTCTTGCAATTTCAACGGTCTCACTAAGGCTTTGCCCCCGGGAGTTCTCTGTATTCCACGCGCGAGGCGGCGGCCATGGTAATGGCCGTCGGCTTCTCCATGACAACCTTGATCACCCAACCGGAAAGGCCAAACAACTCGCCACGCCCTGCGAGACCTTGTCTGATGCTGCTGGTGATGGCGGGCCCGAGAGCTTCGAGCGTCTCGAACGACGACTCTTCCAGCATCTATTCAAAATGTCAGCATTGCACGTCTGATGTTGTGGGCCGAGCAAAGGGGACGGGGAAAAGGTAGAAGAACTAGGAAAGGGAGTAACTGATGAACCTACTTCGACAATGATGGACTCGACATCAACGTATATGTCGTCTTCTCCCGTGGCGTTGCTTTTGTACCCTTCGATCTCCACGTCGGTCTTGACGACCTGTTTTGCCTTCCTCTCGTTGTCATTGACGCCGATGAGCGTCGGCACCCGCAGCCCGTGAATACGGAGCGTCTCGCTCCAGACCACCGGCTTCGCCGCCTCGAAGACCATTGCCCGCGAGATACTTACGCTATCGCCCAGAAGCGAGCCTTTGGGTAGCGTGAGGGTGACGTCCATGTACCTCACCCTCTCCAGCTGCGCCCGCAGGGTCCCGCCCTGCAGCGTGCGTACGACGTCCTCGGGCGTCCGTTCGCGGTGATCCAGACGGTACCCCGCCAGGTGCTCGTAGATGTGTAACAGCGCGAACCACAGGCTGAAGGGGCTGTCGCGCTGTTCAACGAGCGAGTTGACTACATCCAGACCGGCAAGGAGGGCCTTGGCGAGGTGGCCGTAGTGCACTGTGTCATCGCTGACCGTGTCCGAAGCCGAGGCGCTGTCGAACGGCTGCGCCATCGAGAGCTCAGCCGAAACGATGACGGGCTGAGTCTTGTTCAGGCGGCCCCAGGCGTCGGTTCCGGCCTTGAGCGTGCCCTGCAGGTCGCGGACGCGGATCACCGCGAAGGGCTCACCGGCTTCGGCGCGGACCTGCCATGAAGACGTGAATCGGGGCACGGTCATCTTTGGAAAAAGACTGGGCAATGGAATTCCAGTAGTCTCTTCAAATAAAACTGTTTGAACAAAATGGAGGGACGCGGTTCGGTGTGTCGGCTGTCGCTGCCACCTTGAACAACGAGATATGCGGCATGCCAGAGCGGCACTTGGGGTCTTCATCACCAAGATTTATATTCCGCACTGGGTACGCTACATACCGTACATCGATTGCAGGGATCCACAATCAAAAAAAGTGTATGGTACATGGAGACATGGCAACCACAACATCTCTGGATAATGGGAGACAACTGAAGAGGAGTGTTTTTGTATCAATTATAGCAATGCATTTATTTTGACCTGTTTTTCAACCCCAATATGATGCCAACGACATGGCTCAGAGGCCTAGCCACTTGCGCAGGTCCTCCGTGTCACGGGAAGTCCATGCAATCTTAGCCTTGATGGAGTCAGTGGACTGCGAGAGCGCTCTGACGAAACCCTTCTTCTCCTTCTCGGCGAAGAACTTCTCAAGCTGATCTAACTGCTCTTGCTTTGTGAGACCGCTAGTGCAGTAACTAACAATGCTTCCGATCATGGAAGATTGAGCCGGGAACTTGGTATAAATGTCGTCCCATCTAGTCTGCAACCAGTCGAACAAGGCCTCGATGCCACCCTTGCTTGAACGCAGACTGCCAATTGGGATATAAATATCCTGGTCGCGAACCTCGCCGCTTAGCAGAAGATCCAAAGTGCGCTGTCTGAGTTTAGGGTCCCGAGCTTGGCCCAGAGTACGCAGCGCACTGTTGCGCTCGTCGGCTGTCTCGGCGGTCTTGTAGTAGTTGAGTACGGCATCGTACTAAAGCCCTGGTTAGCAAAAACACCTCTCGAGATCCAGAACGTCAGTATCTACATACCTCCTTCTCACCGCCAAATTTGAGGACAATCGAAAAGACAGAGCTCCTAATATTGGGGTGAATCGCCGTCTTATCCCCTGCGACAAATTTCTCAAACATCCTTTTCGCCGCAGCGACGACCTTCTCGTCGCCAGACATACCAGCTGCACTAAACGTGAGAGCCTTGTATTGTTGTTCGACGTGACCATCCTTGTTGGAGAACTCCCAGCCAAGCTTGTGGGCAATACCACTGACAATGTTCCGTTGAAACTCGGTCAACTTGTCGACGATGGCGTCATCTTCAATCCAAGCCATCTTGATCGAGCTCAGACGGGTCAGGATCTGGTCCCACACAAGATACTCGGCTTCTCCCGCATTGCCGAGAGCCTTGAAGAGACTCAGAGAGGACGAGGTCTTCTGATAGCCCGAAGTCGCAAGAGCTGATGTGTCAGCCACAATACCAACTCTGTCCTGAACAGAGAGCATCCCAGCGGCGTTGCCGAGCTTCTCAAGTCGGTCAATGGCGTACTTGGTCCGATAAAATCCGGTGGAGTCGGCGTTGATCTTGAAGAACTCGGCATCGTCAATCTCAAATTTGGCATCACGCGTCGTGAGCATCAGATCCTTGTTGATACCGTTCTTCGTACGAACGTTCAGGGAGATGGGAAAGAGGACCTTGTCTTCCTCGGGCTTGACGTCCCCCGTCGTCAAGAAGCGGTGCTGCTCCACGGTGATCGATTCGCCGGCCTCCGTGACGGATACGACCGGATATCCAACGTTCTGGGTCCAGATATTCATAATAGACCCGACATCCTTGCCGCTGGCTTCGCTCAACGCTTGCCATAGGTCATTTGTAGTGGCATTGCCCCAAGCGTGACGCTTGAGGTACTTCCGGACGCCCTCCATGAAAACTTCCTCCCCGAGATACGCCGAGATCATGTGCACGACGCAGGAACCCTTGGCATAGCTGATGCTATCGAATATTTCGTTAATCTCTTCAGCCTTGTGCACGGGAACTTCAATTGGGTGACTGCTTCTCAATCCGTCGAGGCCCAAAGCCGCCTGGAGGTCCTCACGAACGAAAGACTCCCTGAGCTTCCACTCAGGAAAGAAGGCGTTCATAGAGTACCGAGAAGCAAACTCGGCGAAGCCTTCGTTGAGCCAGAGGGCGTGCCACCAGTCCGGAGAGACAATGTTTCCAAACCACTGATGAGCGATCTCATGGGTAATGACGGTCGAGACTCGCTCCTTTGCGGCGGCACCACTGGTTTTGTCGTCAAACAAGACCTCGACGGTACGGTAGGTGACCAGACCCCAGTTCTCCATAGCACCAGCGGCAAAATCGGGAATAGCGACTTGGTCGAGCTTGGGCAAGGGGTAGGGGAGACCAAAGGCCTTCTCGTAGAACTCCAATGCCTTGACGGCAATGTCCAAGGCGTACCGACCTCTCTCGATATCCTCGGAAGGCGGGGCGTAGACTCGAATAGGCACTCTGAAGTCGTTCGTCTCGATGTAGTTGAGCTCTCCGACGATGAAGGCTACAAGGTACGTGGACATGACGGGTGATTTGTTGAACCGGACAACCTTCTTTCCGGAAGGCAGCTCCTTCTCTTCAGCCACATCCATGTTGGACAGGCAGGTCAAGGCCTTGTCGGCGATCAGAGTAACAGTGAACTCCGCCTTGAGAGCGGGCTCATCGAAGCAGGGGAAGGCTCTGCGGGCATCGGTGGGTTCCATCTGACTGGTGGCCATGATGCCCTTGGTGCCGTCCGGCTTGTTGTAGTATGAGCGGTAGAAACCGGCCATTTTGTCGTTCAATTCACCCACAAACTTGATCTCAAGAGTGCCCTTGTCGCCCTTGGTCAATTTATCCTTGAAGTCGAAACTGTGGACCTGCTTCGGCTCATCGTAGGTGATGACGGGGTCGTTAAGGCTCTTTTGCTGGCCAGCAGCCGACAGAGACAATGAGGCATGTTTGATCTCGATCTCATGAGTGTTTAGGGAAATCGTGCTGGAGTCTTCAGCAACTTCAAAGTCAATCTTAACCAGACCGTCGAACTTGAGTGTCTCGAAGTTGGGCTCGAGAGTAAGATCATAATGGCGCGGAACAACGTTGGTAGGCAGTAGTTCGCGCGGGTAGTTTAGCGTGCCACCGCCAGCGACTTCTCCGTGTTTGCACATGTTTCTTTTAAAGGAGCAGTGCCGTGTAACAGCGATGCGCTGAGGGTTCTGTGTTCGGATGCTTCGTCGAGGAGGGGTAGCTCGGGCTGCAGAGGTCTGGGCTGCGAAGACGCTGTAGTTTCGTAATTGGCAAGGACTGGGATATTCGGTCAACCAATAGATGCTCTTCTACAAACAAAACTGAGAAGCGGCAGTTGTGCCAGGGCGATGGATATCACTTACATGCGCGCAACAGGTCTCCCTGCTGGGTTGATGATGTGTGAGGTCAGGTTGACCGAACGTTTTGTAGCGAAACGGCAAGCCATTGAAGGAGGGGTCGCGGGGGGCCAAAGCCGCAAAGGAACGAAAGCGGTCAGTCTGCGTCTAGGGCACCCAGCTGTCGCTGCTACGCGCTAAGCACGTCTAAGGAAGGTACATGTAACGTAGGCGCGGGGTCCAGTAGTTGGTAGATAGGAGGTAGGTATGTATCCGTAATGGCAAGCAAGGTACTCTGTCTGTACTGAGGGGGCTTCCGGTTCAAAGCAAGCTCCAGTCTCAGTGTTGCAAGGCTGCCGACGCAGGCCGCGCAGGCCGCCGGGATGGAGAAAAACTCTCCATCTTCTGCCTCAGGTCACCATCGTCTTTCGCTATTTTGTCACCGTCCGCGCTGTGCCGCCGGGGCCCACGCCAAGCCGCATCCACCCGAACCAGCCCACTACCATCCCGTGCGTTTCTTAAGCTATCCCGTACCTACTCCCTACCTACCTAGGTGGTACCTAGGCTGGGAAGATGGGAAACGAATTACCTTTTTTCTGCCAGATGGCCGGCCCAAGAACTGTAAGGACGGATTATCGACGGAAGACAGCTTATCTTAGATCCGTTGTGGCCGTCATCTTTAATTACTCAGAAGCTCACAAGAGCGCAGTGTCAAAGCAAATGCGAATGTTTCCACTTCTACCGCACAACTATGTACATACCTAGAATGTACCAAGGCTTCTCGCACTTACCTGCACACACAGCTATGAGGGTGAGCTTCCGGAGCTCTGAGCTTTCTGTCCAATCACTGATATACTTGACGGAAGCATCAGGCATATAGCGATCAGTGCTTGTTGAGCTTGACATTGAAGGCGTCCAGCATACTAATAGGGGCAATATGTCTTCCTTTATAAGGTAGCAAGAAGAGACACGGTAGAAGAGGCACAAGAGGCATGGCATCTGCTTTTCTTACTTCGCTGGGCGTGCTGAGAGAAAGCGTCCAGGTCTTTACCAGTCAATAATACTTGGGCTTCAGGCAAGTAGCTTCTTGCAATGAAATAGCCCAAATCCAGTTCTCCCTCCCCCAACCAGAGGAAGCCAAGACTAACGGTCGCGGACCCAATTGAAAGAGTTGTAGGCCAGACGATGGATCAGATGACTCGAACTCCTATCTGGCTGATCTAGGAACTCTGTAGGTGAGTTCCCGAAAACTCGGGCAAAAGCGGATAGAGATACGAAGGTGTGAATTTGCATCTAGAACCGTTGGCTCTCAAGCTCGACGCCAAGGGCCGGTGCCCAGAACAGAGAGACAAGTCATTTGCACTAAGCTCCGGGGCAAGAGCTACATAGCACTCCATTGCATACACAATGACTTACCTACCTTATTTCTACCCCGGCTTTGCTGGACTGGGACGGGGACGGGCTCGGGATCGGGATCCATGATCGGGAAGAACCGCATTAGCACCTGGCTATTCCGAGTAACATCCTCGGGGTAATCCATGACGGGCTGCTTTTCCCATACCTCTAGTGGAGTAAGAATGTCATTCTCTGATCTCAATTGCCAATAAGCAGCCCGTCGCTGGACCAGGGTACCGGGGAAAATCCGTTCTCCAAGATCGGGACGTCGGGACTTGTAGATTGTCGAAGACGCACTTTGACGCATCCAGCCCAGCCGGAGTCCACTTGAACCCGTCAACGAACAGTGGTTGGAGAGCCGTTGCGTGAAAGTAGGCTGGTGTGGCTGGCCAATCACACCATGACATGACCTAAATAGCTGACAGTCAAGACATGGCAACGGTTTTTGTTTTGCCCAGGGCCGAGGGTTTTGACCTGAATCACACGGGGGGGAAGCCAAAAGTCTCGGATTCGGGGGCTGCGACTACGAAAATAGAAGAGCGGCCCAATGAAGAGAGGCAAGGATAGGAACGTGTGTCTGAATTTGACCCAGGGTCGCAGCATTGGCAAGGGCAGCGTTTTCATTGCTCGGTTTGTTGAGAAGCGGTGGCCCTCACCAAGACCGCGGGACATAGCTCGTTCAGCTTTTGTCGTGGATGAGGCGGTGCTAAGACAAGTACTTTGAAACGAAGCTGTTTTGTGATATTCTTGGCCTGTTTGGAGCTTGGCATCCGTGTAGCGCTTTAACAGGCTAGGTGCCCCGCCTCACCTCGAGAAAGAGCGATTGGATGGCGCCGCCGGATGTCTACCCCACCAAAAGATTAGAAGGTGCGAGCAACGACAGGTGCACCGCACCGGGGCACCTAACTTAAGTAACTTGAGTGGGTACGATAACTTACCTACCTCACGTACAGGTAGGGTAGGCAGGTACCTACCTACCTCACAGTCCTCACCTAAGGTGGGGTTGAGCAAGGGAAAGGACCCCTCCAAAACACAATACTCCCACCGTCCGGCCTTGCCTTTTTCCCCCTCATTGTCTGCCACCGTTACTTCTCCATCATTCCAACCTCGTTTTCCAACGCGCAGACAATTGCTGAGGACATCTCTTGATTCCATCATCCGAAATCCACAAGTAAGTCGTCTTCATCATACGGTTCTCAACTGCAACTGCCCATAGGCTGCCAAAGCAGCTGGGAGCTCTGGAAGCTTGCGCGGGAATCACCCCACCATGCCATCCCACCCTGAGGCAATTCTTTCTATTCGGTCAAGGAGCGAGTCCTCGCAAGCTTAGCTGGCAATTTCCCCCAATCGGTCCTATCACATTGTTGACTCACCCACTTGTCCCTCTTCTTGCCTTCTGCCAATATAAAGCCTTCTCCTCCCCCCACGACCCTCACTGACATCTTCCCCCTTCTCCGTTAGAAACAACTCCATCATACAACGAGACATTATGGCCATCACCAAGATCCACGCTCGCTACGTTTACGACTCTCGTGGCAATCCCACCGTCGAGGTTGACGTCGTCACCGAGACCGGCCTTCACCGCGCCATCGTTCCCTCCGGTGCCTCCACTGGTACGTCGTCGTTCTAACCCCTTCAAGAGATGGCAAGTGACACGAGGCTGATGATGTTCATGCCACAGGCCAGCACGAGGCTTGCGAGCTCCGCGATGGCGACAAGTCCAAGTGGGGTGGCAAGGGTGTCACCAAGGCTGTCGAGAACGTCAACTCCGTTATTGGCCCAGCCTTGATCAAGGAGAACCTTGATGTCAAGGACCAGACCAAGGTCGACAAGTTCCTCATTGACCTCGATGGTACCCCCAACAAGACCAAGTTGGGAGCCAACGCCATTCTGGGTGTCAGTTTGGCCGTCGCCAAGGCTGGTGCTGCTGAGAAGGTTAGCGACCCGTGCAATACATTGTTCGAGTTTCTCTCAAGCTGACCGCCCCTAGGGTGTTCCCCTGTACGCCCACGTCTCCGACCTGGCCGGTACGAAAAAGCCCTACGTCCTGCCCGTGCCCTTCATGAACGTCCTAAACGGAGGGTAAGCATACCCCGCGCCAGTTCCTGATAAGACATGCTGACATGGACTCTACAGTTCTCACGCTGGTGGCCGCCTCGCTTTCCAGGAGTTCATGATCGTTCCTTCGTAAGTTTTTTCCTTTTCTTTTTTTCGTTTTGAGCTGCACTGCAGAATGGTCTCTCATCACGTCGACTAACACTTGTTGTCCAGTGCTGCTCCTTCCTTCTCCGAGGCCCTCCGCCAGGGTGCCGAGGTCTACCAGGCCCTGAAGGGCCTGGCCAAGAAGCGGTACGGCCAGTCCGCCGGCAACGTCGGTGACGAGGGTGGTGTTGCCCCTGATATCCAGACTGCTGAGGAGGCCCTCGAGCTCATCACCGACGCCATTGAGCAGGCTGGCTACACTGGCAAGATGAACATCGCCATGGACGTTGCCTCCAGCGAGTTCTACAAGGAGGACGCCAAGAAGTACGACCTCGACTTCAAGAACCCCGACAGCGACCCTACCAAGTGGATTACCTACGAGCAGCTTGCTCAGCAGTACTCGGACCTCTGCAAGAAGTACCCCATTGTCTCCATCGAGGACCCCTTCGCCGAGGACGACTGGGAGGCTTGGAGCTACTTCTACAAGACCCAGGACATCCAGATCGTTGCTGACGACTTGACCGTCACCAACCCCCTGCGCATCAAGAAGGCCATTGAGCTGAAGGCTGCCAACGCCCTGCTCCTCAAGGTTAACCAGATCGGTACCCTTACCGAGTCCATTCAGGCCGCCAAGGACTCATACGCCGACGGCTGGGGTGTCATGGTCTCTCACCGCTCCGGCGAGACTGAGGATGTTACCATCTCGGACATAGTCGTCGGTATCCGGGCTGGCCAGATCAAGACTGGTGCCCCGGCTCGTTCCGAGCGTCTTGCCAAGCTCAACCAGATCCTCCGCATCGAGGAGGAGCTCGGCGAGAACGCCATCTACGCTGGCGACAACTTCCGCAAGTCTGTCAACCAGTAGAGTGGATTAGCCATTATGACGAGGATGGTGCAAAAGGCCTGAGCCCAATGGTATCGTTAGGGACGCCAATGTGGACTGAGAATGCAAAAACTGATGAGACACGCAAGGCGTAAAGAAGAAACGCAACGGATGGATTAACGGAGGCATCGATGATGAAACTCGTAGCTTACCATACCTAACCTAAAATGAAAGAAGAACAAGCATTTTCCACGGCCAGGCTTTGCGATTAAGTGGCGAGTAGTTGATGTTGAACGGTGGGTGGTTGACGAATCGGCCTGTTGTGCCGGTCAATGCCTCCCGCCCCGGCGTTTCTCTGCTCCGGAGGGCGAGCGGTAACATGTTAATGTGGCCCGCCTGTATACCTGGCCCCACTGTCATTCACCGCAAGATGACAGCAAGCACAGAGGTACCTGTAACGACTGACTGTTCGGACGTGCCTTAGGTGATAAGGAACGAGGCTTCGCGCGGCTGTGTCCCAACCTTGAGCACTGGGTAGGTAGTGAGTGATGGTAGCCACCAAGTGGATGGTGCACTGGGCAGGGACCTACTCAACTATGTGGCCTGATGATAAAAATGTTAGGTTCAGGCTGTTCGCTGACTGCAAGGTCTGCCATGCTCTCTTCTCCCTTGGGCCTTGACTGGAGAAGATTAATGTATGCATAGAGCAGCCTCAAACTGCCCCGGGGGGCCTAGGTGGATGGTTTTGGCAGGACATGTGGTGGGATGACCCCAAGACCCATGACCACGGTACACCATCAAACATAGCAGTGACAGACAGCACCACTTACTGGTGGGAAGTAGTAGGGTTCTGCTTCGCCGCTGTACGCCGCATTCTGGGTTCGTTTTACACAGCCAGCTCAGGCTGTCAGACAGTCCGAACACAGGGGTTTGTGTGGCGTTCATGTCGTCATTCATGAAACTCCAGACCGGACAAACGAGAGTGCATCGATTTCGAGGATGAATGGCCAGCTCATATCTGTCGCCAGAACCCCGAGTCGATGCTCCCGGTCCACTTTCCCTTCCACCGCCGTTGCTCCATCCAATCCGTCGTGCCGTTACCAAACAGACAGACAGTCTCGACGTCCAGCGTCTTGCGTCGCTGCTACTGCTACTACTTGCTGCCCGGCATTCTCAATTCACCTCGCGACTGCTAGTTCGACCTGCTTAAGCAGCACATGCATTCCGCACCAATTCACAGATACGCAACACCCTTGGACACGACCTTGCCCCGGACCACCTAGTTGGGCTTGGAGCTTGCTTGCATTATACCGTAGACGGCCTTTTTATTTTAGCGTCCCTTCACAACGTGGAGCCCAAACGCCCCCTGTCCCGCTTGATCCACGTCCATCCTGTCCTATCTACGAATATCTGTATCAACTTTACTCTCTCCCACACTCTCTCTTACCTACTCACCCGGTTCTCTGTTTCTCTTCCGTTCTGTTTCCTCTCCCCAGGCCGCTGAACGACACGCACCCGGTTTTGCCGTGGCCCTGCCGCAGATCTCTCCGAGAAACTGGGCATCTGACATTGCTGTAATTCATGCGCATTTGTTAACCTCCCTCCTTGGTTATTTCGCAACCAAACATCCACTCCGGATTGTGACCCGCGTGGGGGCACCCCTTTCCTAGTTCACTTCTGCCCGTCAGTCCCCGACGAGTTTGGTGTCTCGCCTGATCTTGTCACAAACACCGTCGACCTCTCCCGTCAAACTCCCTTCGGCCCAAATATTACGTACAAACTCACCTCTACCCGCATATTCGCTGCCTTAGCTGGCCGCAAGCCTTAGCTTTGGTCACATCGCGCTGCGCCCTGCATAACTGTCCTATCTCTATCTTAGCTCCACAACTGGCATAGAAATAAGGCTGCACTATGTCGGAAAGCAGCCGGCGGAGGCGCCTCCAGCTCCCGGAAGAACAGCCGCTTCTGCAACGAAACCGCCCCAGCCACAGCTCCGAGGTTCAAGTGCCGCTCTACGGCTGCATGCCTAACCCTCACAGCCATTTGCCAGTCTACACCAACATCCACCGCATCCGACGAGATATCACCTCTATTGTCGAAGATCACCTGAGTCTGGAGCAGCTGCGTGATGTGAGAATCAACATAGCTGTGGTCCGCCCGCTTGTCGACAAGCTGTATGAGCTCGACGACATATCTATCGGTATGTGCAGACGTCCAACTTCAAACCAATTGTATCATGTGCCTGGCAGAAGTCGAGATCAGCACTGCAGGTGAAGGGGCGATGGGGGCGCTGTGGTGGAATTGCTCAGGCTGACCCTCGTTTGCTAGTTTATTGCTTGCTCGTCAATCGCGCTCAATTTCTGTATGAACAGTCTCACATGAACAACCGGCAAAATGTCAACTACAGTCGCGCAGCACTTTGCGAGCTAGTGGCAACACGTATTCTAAGGCGCTTCAGCGAAGACAATGAAGGGCCCGATGGCTTAGTGCTCCTTGCACACATTCTGGTTGCTGGCTTTGAGCCCTTTCAGATGGCTCCCGCCGGGATTCGCGAGGCGGCGTCAACGGAAACCTACAGGAGTTATAACCGCATGCTTCCCTCGCTCGAGATTGCCATCTTGACTGAGAGCAAATACTTCCTTAGCGCCACTCCCTGCCAGAAAGTGTAGGTGTCTCTCTTCCAGACAAAAGCTTTGAAGAAGTGCTGAACAGCCTTCAGTGTCGACGCCATTTACAAAGGGCGTATTGTTTACACCCCTTCCAGCTTCATGGATATCATTCCGGATCACTACAAGCTTAAGCCCATATCGCTGTATAACCCCCGCGAGGGCCCACTGCTGGACCAGTACCGACTTCTTGTACCCCGTACCCGGAACGTTCTGGAGGTTTTCCAGTTCTTGATCCTACTCGCTCTTTACCTCTTCGTTATGGCCGTGCGAAAACCAGAGACCTTCACTGTTCTGGAAGGCTGCTTCGCCGTTTATGCCTTTGGTTGGTCTCTCGATCAGTTTGCGACAATTTTGGAGCATGGGTGGTATGAGCACACAATACCTGGTTCAAAAAAACGCCAGTGTAGCTGACTTTCACAGGCACGTGTACACGCAGAATCTATGGTCTTTCCTTGACGTAGGCTTCATCGGCATATATATCGCCTATGCGGTTCTCCGCATACACGGTGCGCGTGTTGGTGAACTTGTTCCTAAGCAACAGGCACTTGACGTACTCGCGATGGGTGCACCAGTACTGGTTCCGCGATTGGCCTTTAACTTATTATCGGACAACCTCGTGTTCCTCTCACTACGTTCCATGATGTCGGACTTTGTTCTCCTGACGTTCTTGTCGGCGTGGTGCTTTGGCGGTTTTCTCCTGTCTCTCCTGTGGCTTGGCGAAGGCACCCACGCTCCAGTGTAAGGCCGTCCTGTAAGAAACATACAACCCAAGATTGCTGACAGATGCTATAGTACTATCAGTAAGTGGATGCTGTGGATATGGTTCGGTCTTGACGGAACAGGAATCAATGAATCGGTAAGCTGCGCATTAGTCAACTGTCAAGTGTGGTCCTAACTCTGGTGAACTCTTCCAGGTCCAGTTCCACCCAATCTTGGGCCCTGTTCTGATGGTAGCTTTCGCCTTCCTGGGCAACACTTTGTTTCTCACCATCCTTGTATCAATGCTGTCCAACACCTTCAGCACCATTGTTAAGAACGCAACTGCTGAAATCCAATTTCGCAAGGCCGTCTTGACACTGGAGGGGGTCAAGGGAGATGCAATCTTCGCGTACCAACCCCCCTTCAACATTCTGGCAGTGTTCGTTCTCATCCCTCTCAAATTCATCCTCACGCCGCGATGGTTTCATAAGATACACGTGGCGAGCGTCCGGCTGGTCAACCTTCCGCTTCTGCTCATCATCGCTGTGGCGGAGCGCAGACTTCTTTGGCCGCCGCCGCAGCCAGAAAAGCAAAAGTCGGATGGTCTGACCTTGTACCCGAGGGTCAAGCAGTGGTTCTGGGAAAAGTGGCGTATAACAGCCCATCGTGACATCAGGGCCGTGTTTGACCTGCCGCCGCCCGAGTCGGTAGAAGAGGAGATTGCGGTGGACGACGAACTTACCCACCACCTGATCCGACGGCAATTCACAAGGTCCGTCACGAACGACATTTCGCGGAAGAAGTCACCTCATAGGAGAGATTCGATGTTTCCGGGCGTCTCGTCCAAGTTGCGCGGGTCTTTCACAGGTAGCGAGGACATACATGACGTCGGTAGCAGGCTTGAGGCGCTCGAGCTGACGACGCAGAGGATTGAGAATCTTTTGACACGGTTGGTGGAACCGGGTGACTACTCTGACAACAACTTTGGCACCGGAGAGAGCGGCACTCTTCGTGATGGCGATATGTCTCTGACCCAGTCACCGAAATAGCGTGTCTCAACTCCGTGTGTGAGATGATCCAGGTCTTGGGCTGATAGCTGGCGCTCCGCACTGTCGATACCCTTTAGAATTATTCGTAGAATACCAACACAGCACGGTACCGGATGGAGGCGGCGCTGACAGCAGCGGGAGTCTGCGTATGCGTTTTGTGACACTCGGCCGGGCCAAAACCGTTTTAGAACCTTGTCACTTCCTATTCAATAGGTAAGCCGATTCCTACCATTCACTCACACCCCTCCTCGCCTTTCCGCGTACAGCCAAATCTAACGGGTATACGCCCAAAGGGTTAGGAAAATCGAGCCTATAACCGAAGACTTTATTATCATTTCGGGGTTTTGAAAATAAGAAAGTAAAATAAAATAAAAAACCTCCGGCTCATACGCGAAATTCGAGAACAAGCGAGCAAAATGTGCGAGGTCTTCATCTACCAACAGGTCAAGTGCAAATGCATCTGGGGCCAGGTTGCTGTCCCCTGCGGTCCGGGCATGGGTTACACGACGTGCGGACAATTTAGCAACGGCATTGCGAAGCAGCCCCTCCGGCTCCAAAAGGCGGAACACCGTCCGTGTCCGACGCACGATCTGTACGGGCTCTACGACCGCAACCAGGTGCGTGTGATCAAGAAGATCACACATGGCGTCAAGTTCGGAACAGGGCCAAGCAAACAGGACGCCGGGGTCGAGGTATCTTGCTGCGCTGTCATGTGAGGATGAAGCTCTATTGTAAGTGGGTGGAGTAGGCGCCTCCCCACCCACATGGGAAGCAGGCGGGTGAATGAGAGAACTAACGGTCAATTAGCCAGGGCCAAGGCGCGATAACGATTCGTTGTTGAGGGATGAACAGGTCAGGGTATCTGGCGACAACCGGGTTGGAGAGGGCTTTGACGATGGAGTCGATGCGGTGTATGGTTTGGTTTGGAGAAGAGGGAAAGGGAGCAGAGACTAACCTACGTACCTACCTGTCTGCCTACCTATCGGCAAGAATACTCGACTGAAGCCGAAGCTGTGTGAATGCCAATTCCGTGTTGCTCCGCACCTATCACCTACCACTCTTTTCCCCGACTCCCCACGCCTTTCTGCCATTTCTCCATGCGGGCAAGGAAGTCGTGTCGTTTGCCCTGTTTCTTACTTCCCTTTTCCCGCCATTTGTTTACATTGGCGTTCTTGCTAGTCGCGCCCAAGCTCCCTGCATTTGGAGCTTTCTCGCTACCTACGCAATTAGGCACGCACAGAACAATAGACAGCTTCACCTCTGTCTTGCTCTATGCAATTGACTCCAACCTGGGTGCAAGCAGTTCCCATTGCCCCTAGTTCGGCCGACTCTCACCCCTTGCAGGAATTCGAGCTTTCTCTTCCCGTTCCTGTTTCTCTCCGCTAGTGCCAATTTCTCCGCACCGAGGTCGTTTAGACTCGGAATGAAGGGTCACATCCCTGATGGATCCCGTCTGGGGTTAGAGTCTAATCATCACTACATAAGTCACACTCTCACTCCTCTCCACACCCGAGCCATGGCTGAATATGTCGAGCGCACTTTTAGCCTGAATGCAGCGGTTCATCGTCGCTACCAACTCTCTGCCCTGAAGGCGTTCTCATGAATGATGGTAGGATGGGAACTAGCAATGTCTGAGTCGTGGAAGAATTTCCCATTGCTGCGGCTTCCGCAGATCTGGGAACCAGTCTGCCCTGACGCGCATGGTGAGGTGGTTTTCTTTCTTATAAGCCAGTCCCCTTCCGATCCTACCTCGGAACGAGTTGTGAAGCAAGTGCTTCTGTAACTGGTTGTTCTTGCCAGCAGCACCTCTTTCCACTGGTAGCGAAATCATGTGGAAACTTCTTCTACTTGTGTCCCTTGGCCTTGTCACCGCCGAGGACGGCCTCGCTGGCTGGTTACGCTATGCCAGGCTCCCCGACTGCAAGTCCGCCGGCGTCGCTGACTTATTGCCCTCCACCATTGTCGGTCTCAATGCTACTGAGGACGGCCCAATCTCCTCTGCCTTGTCCGAGTTGACAAATGGTTACCGCGGCATTTTCGGCAAGGAGGTCTCTGTCGGCAACAATGCCTGCGATGGCTCTTCCGTCGTCGTTGCCACGCTCGACGACTACATCGCGGCCTGTGGAAGTGAAGGGGTCGACGCTGACCCCACTGAGGATGGCTTCTGGCTAAGTGTCAAGGATGGTGGTGTCAAGATTCTGGGTCAGAACGAGAGGGGCTCTCTTTACGGCGCCTTCGAGTACCTAAGCCTGCTGGCGCAGGGAAACTTCACCGAAACTACCTACGCGACTAATCCTTCTGCTCCCGTCCGATGGGCAAACCAATGGGACAACATGGATGGTACGGGAACTCACGGCAGTATTGAGCGCGGTGTAAGTTGCATCCTCTCTCTCGACACCCCCTTGGTGAGACTTACATCTGACTTGACTAGTACGGAGGTGTCTCTATCTTCTTCGAGAACCTCAAGGTGGTCACCGACATGACCCGCGTCTCCCAATACGGCCGCTTGTTGGCTTCCGTTCGCATCAACGGAATCATCGTTAACAACGTCAACGCCAACCCCATTCTTCTCTCCCCGGAGAACATGGATGGGCTGAAGAGGATCGCCGATGCTTTCCGTCCCTGGGGTGTCCAGGTCGGCATTTCACTCAATTTCGCCTCGCCCCAGACTTACGGTGGACTCTCGACATTCGATCCCCTCGATGATACAGTCATTGCCTGGTGGGGCCGCATCACGGACGAGCTCTATGCTCGCATCCCCGATATGGCCGGTTACCTTGTCAAGGCCAACTCCGAGGGCCAGCCCGGCCCCCTGACATACAACAGGACGCTTGCTGATGGCGCAAATCTCTTCGCCAGAGAGCTCAAGAACCATGGGTCCAAGAAAGGCATCGTCATGTTCAGAGCCTTCGTTTACGACCATCTCACCCTGAACCAGTCTGACTGGCACGCTGACCGCGCCAACGCCCAGGTTGAGTTCTTCAAGCACCTCGACGGCCAGTTCGATGACAACGTTATCGTTCAGATCAAATATGGCGCCATCGACTTTCAGGTTCGGGAGCCCGTATCACCCCTTTTCGCGAATCTCAAAGAGACCAGCATGGCTATTGAGCTGCAGATCTCCCAAGAGTATCTCGGTCAGCAGGACCATTTGGTCTACTTGTCACCTCTTTGGAAGACAATCCTTGACTTTGACCTGCGCATTGACGGCCAGCCTTCCCCTGTCCGCGACATTCTGTCCGGCAAGCGCCTCAACCGGCCTCTTGGTGGCTACGCTGGCGTTATTAACGTCGGCGCCAACTCGACCTGGCTTGGAAGCCATCTCGCCATGTCCAACCTTTACGCTTACGGCAGACTGGCGTGGAACCCTACAGATGATGTTGTTACCATTGTTCAGGACTGGTCACGTCTGACTTTTGGCGTCAGCCGCAAGGTCGTCGACACTATCACCAAAATGTCCATGGAGAGCTGGCCCGCCTATGAGAACTACAGCGGCAACCTTGGCATCCAAACTCTAAGCGACATTCTCTACGCTCACTACGGTCCTAGGTAAACACTCCCCCCTTCGTACGTTGTCCATAATACTGATTTCAAGCACAGCCCGAGAAGCCAAGACGGCAACAGTTGGGGCCAATGGACCCGCGCTGATGGCGACAGCATTGGCATGGACCGCACTGTGAAGAACGGCACTGGGAATGCGGGAATGTACCCTCCCGAGGTGGCAGCCATGTACGAGGAGATCGAGACAACCCCCGACGACCTCATTTTGTGGTTCCACCACGTACCCTACACGCACGTGCTGAAGAGCGGCAAAACCGTCATCCAGCACTTCTACGATGCGCATTATGAAGGATCCGCTACGGCTCAGACGTTCGTGCCGCAGTGGGAGTCCCTCAAGGGCCTTGTCGACGAAGAGCGCTACCAGCACGTGCTTTACAAGCTGCAATACCAGGCTGGCCACTCGCTCGTCTGGCGCGACTCCATCAACAACTGTTACTGGAACAAGTCAAGCATTCCCGACGAGGCGGGTCGCGTGGGCAACTACAAGTACCGGATCGAGGCCGAGCATATGGACCTCGTGGGGTACAAGGTCGTCAACGTCGACCCATTTGAGGCGGCGTCTGGGTACAAGGCCATCGTTACGACCTCCAACACGACGGCGGGGACAGCCTCGACGGTTGTCGATTTCGAGACCGGCACGTACACGCTCGCCATCAACTACTTTGACGTCATCCGCGGCAAGTGCTCGTACGTCGCGTACATCAACGACAAGGTTGTCGGTCAGTGGAGGGGTGACAGTGAAGAGAAGTTAGGCCACTGGCCGTCCGAGTTCCTGGACGGGCACTCGGCCATCCGCGTCAACTTTCCCGGCGTTAAGATCACCAAGGGCGACACTCTGAAGATTGTCGGAACGCCCGACGGTCCCGAGGTAGCGCCACTGGACTATGTCAGTTTCTTGCCCGACGGCATTATTGACTAGGCTTAGCCGTCAATAATGATAATGATGACGATGATGCATATCGAGCGAGTAAAAATAATTACGTAGTTATAAAAACTAATGACTGATGTGAAAATGGTTTGATGCTACTTTCAATACATGAATGGGATTCCATGTGTGAATGTCTGTGTGATGTGTCCAACCGTGACTTGGTACTGGGTGAGTCTGATTTTGGTTGTTGTTTGTCAAACCCCACATTTCATCAGACTGCATTGCAATACTGAGAATTTGAGTCTCAATGCTTTTCGACTCTGCCAACTCCCACGTTCCAACCCTTAAACTCATCTGCAAGGTAGACAGATTTGACTACCTGTTCGCTGGTATAAGGCTTAATCCACCTCCCAAAGTGAGCCGTTGAAGATACCATCCAGCGCGGGATTGCACCAGGACTGGAAAGTCTGACCAAGGCGTGATCCTCCACCCTCCACTTGAATTGAACATAGCAGAACTAACTTTATTCTAGGTTCCGACCATGCTCCCTACACCGGATACATCGCACGTCCCCTTCGAGCGGGTCTACGAGCCGGCAGAGGACTCTTACCTCCTCCTGGACACGCTCTCCGCCCCCTCCGAGACCGAGTTCCTCACCTCCCGCTTCGGCGCTTCGTCGCTGCCCACGCCGGTGGCGCCCCTCGTCGTCGAAGTCGGCACCGGCTCCGGCGTCGTGATCGCCTTCATCGCCGCGCACGCCCGCACCCTCTTCGGCACCGCTCACGTGCTTGCATTGGGCGTCGACCTCAACGGGCACGCCTGCAAGGCCACGAACTCCACCGTCCTCCGCGCTCGCACCGAGAACCCAACCACCTCCTCGCAGGCCTGGCTCGGTGCCGCCATGGGCGACCTCACAGCCCCGCTGAGGGAGCAGAGCGTTGACGTGCTCGTCTTCAACCCGCCCTACGTTCCGTCGCCCGAGCTTCCTGCGCAGGCGTCCGCTGCGCTAGTTGTGAATGGCAAGAAGACGACGTTTGAAGAGGACTCGTACCTGCTCTCGCTGTCGTATGCCGGCGGGCGGGACGGGATGGAGACAACGGACCGACTGATCGAGATGCTGCCAAGGGTGTTGTCGGATAGGGGATGTGCTTACGTCTTGCTGTGCGCGCAGAACAGGCCGGAGGAGGTCAAGGCCCGGATTGAGGGGTTCGGGGCGGGATGGAGGGCCGTCACGGTGGGGGAGAGCGGGAAGAAGGCTGGATGGGAGAAGTTGCAGATCATCAGGGTGTGGAGGGATGAAAGGCGGCACGGCCCATAAAATGGGAATGCGAATCTGATTGCAACTACCCATCTGGACTCCTATTCTCGCGTGTGCAAGATGCAGTAGTACCCTGAACAGGAATGACATCTGTCGCCTCCACTGCCTTGCCGGAGTTCTCTCTTTTATGCTCGAATTGTATTCTTGATTTCCCTACCTCCCTCCCACCCAAACGCCTGAAGAGCATCCGGTTCGTCTTGATGCATAAAATACTTTTTTTTTTGGTGACAAGTGGTAACAAGCGCAAGGTCCAAATGTAAAAGTGATTGCGGGTTTCGTCGTATCTGAGGGGCCGCAATGAATCCCCCCTGAAAGTCATCTCCAGCCATCGGCCTTGTCGACACTTCCCAGGCGTAATAAACAGACTTCCTCGGCACTCGTCGAACCTCGCATATGCCGATATCGAACTCTCTCCCTGGAGGAACGACGCATCCTGTTCGAAGGTAACCCCTGGCCGACTTAACCCCGTCCGCGACCGCGACCACGTCCGCCGCCCCTTCCCCTA
The DNA here is from genome assembly GCA_030867225.1 of Colletotrichum caudatum. Taxonomy (NCBI): domain Eukaryota; kingdom Fungi; phylum Ascomycota; class Sordariomycetes; order Glomerellales; family Glomerellaceae; genus Colletotrichum; species Colletotrichum caudatum. The sequence goes on from MU846098.1 coordinate 42,800, forward strand.
CCCCTGGGCCCGCCCCTGCCGCCACGTGCGCCAGTGCCGCGGTCGGCCTCCTTGCGCGCCTTGTTCTTGGGCTTCGGCGCGTCGTCGATGAGTAGCGTGTCTAGCGGCAGCGAGTCGGGCAGGATAAAGTATCGGATCGTCGAGCCGCGGATGTTCATCGTGTCGAGTGAGACGGCGTCCTGCCCCTTGGGCGTCATCTTAACCGTGCGCAGCGCCGTGTTCATTTGCGGCGAGACGGAGGTGATGGTGCCGTGGACGATGGTGCCTATTTGTTGCGAACGCGTTAGCTGAAGCTTAAGTGACAGCACATCTTGTACTACGCTGCATTGTCGGTAGACAGAAGAGATGGGGTATTGCTTGACTAACCGTTCTTGAGCTCAATTGTCACAGTCTCGTTGGCGCATTTCATCAAAAATCTGGTTGTGGGAAATCCATGTCAGCTCATCCTCTGGCCTCCATTACGTCGGGCTTGACAGCGAGAGAGCTCAGCACTCGCACCAAGTATGACGGCAATCATGGGAAGTGATAACCATACCTGACGAGCTTCATGTTGGCGGCGGCGATATCAGTTCGTCGCGTGTGTCGTTCGTTGAGATGGGAAGTCGGCTGGATGCTAGATTGTCGCGACTCGGACCTAAACCTGACAGTCCCAAGGTCACAGAAGGCTGGCTGAAGCTTCGGAAAAGTTCCTATCCCGTATCTGGAAGTGGGGCCGTGGCCTGGAAGAGCGGACGCTACGTTCACGTGACCTTCCTCAAATGACTTAATGGCTCTCGCCTCAGATTGGTTCTCTAAATCAATGGCAAACAGATGAACACATATCAAAAGTGGCACTCTCCGAGGTCGAGGTCATGGCGCATTACATATTAAAAGGCAGCTCGATGCCTGAATAGGTATATGTATTCTGAAACCCGGGTTCCATCTCTTCATTACTCAGCCATAACATGCTTGTACGGGTGCTGTTCACCGCGATGTAACACGAACCTTTCCACCACAGCACCCCAACTTGGGAGCTCGGAATTGTTCCTCGATGCTCTCACTTGTGAGCTGGCAACCTGTACGTATAAGCTTTTGACGGTGGTGATGGGTTTCTCAACTCCATCCTCGCCGAGAACACGAACTCGGAGGTGCTCCTCAAGGTAGGGCCCGGTGTCCTCAGAATCAAGTCCATGGATGACTCCTGCCAACACCAAGTGCATTAAAGCGGACGTCAAAGGGACGGTTCCGGACACATAGCTATCCGATTTCATGTTCTTCATCGCAAATACTGGCATCGATCCCACAAAATTTGGTGCAGCTGTCCAAGAGCTGGTGTCTTTGGGAGCATCGTCCAGGAAGCAATGAATAACAAAAGACCCATTTGGAGCCCCATTTTTGACATGAATGTTGGCAACCCATTCGGTGTATATGTTGTCGTCTGTGACTACTTTGGCAACGAGTTCTGGGTTCGTCGAAAAGTCCATCACATGGTTACTGGGAATAGTCCTTTTCGGGACCTGCGCAAGAGCACTTCCATCCCTCCCCGCATTGATTCTTTCTCGCTGTTGGACCAAATTGGAGGGGCTAGATGACCCGTAAAGCCGATTGATGATTTCTATGAGGCGCGCCTGGTCTTCGGCTGGATCATTCCCAGGACCGGGGTTGGTCTCAGCGTACGAGTATCCGAAGGCCAAGATATTCCTTGCCATCGCCGAATTCCAGAAAGTGCCGTTTAAATCTGCGTAGAAGGGCTTGAGTTCCGTAAATATATCTTGAACGTATCCTGGAGGCATCGTGAAAGAGTGTTCCATTGCGACTTGGGGAGATACCCATGACGACGGGTACAAGACTTGCCACATCGCAATGATTCTGTCTACCATCGCATGGTGGAGAAAGAAAACGGGATCGAATGCCGAATATTGGATATAGAAGAGATGGCCGCGGTTGCCAACTAGAACATGCATGGCGTCGTGAAGCGACTCTACGGAGTCATATTGGGATTGGTTTGTTGCGGTGCCCCAATATTTGTTGCTGAAAGGTCCGTAGTCCTTGTAATTCGACAAAAGTGTGTATAGTCGTTGCTGAAGCGCTGGCCTGGCATGCTCGATTGCGTGTGCAATGCTATGATTGTCTGACGTTTCGAAGGGTGCTCTCATAGTCTGTGTCCAACGGGGAAACTTTGTGCTGTCAGTAGATATGCTTGCATCATGGCTGAGTACTATGGCTTACATCGCCTTGAGAAAACACGTCGGGATCAAGCGGCCGAAACTTATAACTATATAGCGGATTTGCAATGAGCTGCCATCCTTTCGGGCCGCTCACTTGTATCCCGAGTTCCTCGAATTCCGGTAAATAAGTCGTCTCTCCCAGTGGCGGCGGCGTAGCCCAATCCCAGTACGGAATGCGAAAGTCGTCTGCGGCAGCCTGGTAGAAGACACGTTCCGTAGGGTCCGGGAACCATGAGGCGATTAAGTGAACGAGCTGGAAGAGAACTTGCTGTCATGATGTCAGTGATTATGCCCTATATTCGCAAAATCAATGACGAGGACAGGATGGTATCTGACCTCGTACAATGCAAGATACGGACGGTGCCATGATGGGAACAATACGGACATGTGCGTGCAATAGCCTCTGTCCTCGCCCCCCGCCACTCCTGGGACGCCATTCCAAGGCACGAAGGGAACACCATGAATACCTACCAGAGATCAACAGTGTACTTTTTTGCATTGAATCAAGTTGCTTACCGGCAATTTGATACCACGATAGCTCCTCTTTCTGGTCTGTGTACTGTAACATGCTGGATGCAAGGAGGAACAGGTTCCATTTGAAGGGATTCTGTTTCATCTGCCTGATCTCTTGCCGGACAGGAACGGTTCCGTTGACAGAGGGTAACTTAGCGACAATGATGGGTTGATCCGCCTGGCGTTTTAGTAGCTTCCTCACGTCGAATCCATAATCGTATGTCGGTGGATATGGTGAGGACAATACGATCGTGGCGACGACGAGTATGGATAGTAACAAGACGATTCGAGACGCCATCGCCACGCGCCTTTGACGGTAACCAGTCTGGAAGGACACAGAATTGTAAGATGAAGGGTCAAGTGGGATATAGCATTCAATCTTTTTGGGGGCCAAAGAAGCGAATGGAGATGGATCAAAGAGAGATGTAGCCCAAGATGGGATGCCCAAGGCAACCAATCAGGCGTGTTCCGTAGCAACGTGATTACCGGGTAAGGAGTCAGGTCGAACGAAGACAAGATATTCTTTTGGTTTCTGTTCGAGATCAAGAACGTTTCCTGGTATTGACTTCTGCCGAACCCGTCGTTACAGGTGCGGCAGGAGGCAAAGACGTGGAAAGTAAAGACGGGTAACAGGGAGGGAGGGATGCTGGTGTTCGTAAAGGGACAGAAGCCGAGACCGAGAAGATCTAAATGACCGACAAACAAAACAAAGAGCACAAGGCACGCTGCATAGCCGTGATGAGCCGACCTATGGGATTTTTCCAGATTTTTTTTCGTAGCCGCTTCTCGATAGAAGAAGTGAGTCTGTCCTCCGCTAAGAAATAAATCAGGAAGTGCCGAGGTGTATAGTAATTGACACCAAGCAACAGGTAAGAGCAATGATGGGCCCTGCGTGTGGGAAGATGACATGGAAAGTTACGGTTTACCGCCATATGTGAATGGTAACGGCGGCACAAGGCGCGGTATGCCTTCCATACCTAGGTAGCCTGGTATTCGGCCCACCCTTACAGAAGGTGCGTCTTGCTCAAGACTACTCAGCTGAGACTCTTTGAAGAGTACAAGCTATATCGTTCACCACACAACATCCCATATAAGAGTCAAGTGAGGAGATCTATCCATAGGTAGGGAAGATAAGAGAAGCGATGCGGTCGCTTTGACTAGCCGTCAGGAAAGAGTCCAAACGGGGCAGGATCTCTTCTTGTCTTAACTTCACAAGTCTCGGCCTGCTCTTCCTACAGATTCCCTGTCTCAGTGGCACCCTAACTTGCCAGTTGTACCCGCAGGGTTTTGGGGGCCCAAAAACGTGATAACGCCCTTGTCTGCACACTCCGCTGCCCGCGTGTAAGCCAGCATCACAGCACGCTGCTTTTTCAGGCCCAGCCCGTAACCGAGGCTTGACCTCCATACATGACGGGCAGCAACGTTAGTTGTACGACGTCTGGATGTTTGCGAGACCTGGTCACATGCACCACACAAACGCGCTCATATCTACCTGGTACACACAAATGCCACGCTGCCTTGGTATCCATCCGTTCATGCTCGTACCGCATTGCTGTTTGCCAAACATCTCGGCCTTTCGGTCCCAGCTGTTGTTGACGAGCCCAAGATCTGAGATGTGTTGCGTGTTACCGAGGGCAATTTTCTCAAATCACGAAGCAGTCGTGTACCGAGCGTTTACTCATCATTGCATGGCCAATCATCATCGAATTACAAGGTAGCCCCCCATTATTTCTCTGTCAAACGCCGTCTATCTAACTAAGGTAATGATGACATGGGCTTCAGTGGGCCCTTGCGAGGTGCGTCGCGAGAGTCGACACGGTACTTGAGCTTGACACCCATAGCCGCTAGTTCCACATCCAGGAACTTGAGCGCACCTGGGACGACAACAACCGTGGTGTTCTCGCCTCCGACCCACTGGTTACCCTGTCCGTCCTCCCATATCTCGCCCTCCATCTTGGCACCGCTCTCCGCATCGCCGGCGTCAATAGGGACTGCGCAATTTCTACAGCGAACTGTCGTGACCTGTTTCTTCTTACCGACGAAGGGCGAAACTGTCGGCTGGACCGAGAGGAACGAGCCGCAGCTTCGGCAAATCCAAGATCGGGTGTAATCAGAGCAGTTGAGCAGACGGTCTTGCAGCAGGAAGGCCGTGCCGTGAGCGAGCAGCGCGTCACGCTCCATCTCTCCCACACGAATACCACCACCACGCTTTCTACCCTTGATAGGTTGACCGGTGGTCGGAACGACTGGTCCCGTCGTTCGCACCTGGTATTTATCGTTGACCATGTGACGCAGACGCTGGTAGTAGACGACACCGATGTAAATGTCCGCCGCCAGCTCCTCTCCGGTAATACCAGAGTACATGGGTTCATTGCCATGGTAGTTGTACCCAGCCTTCATCAGCTGGTGACCGAAGTAGTCGGCAGCGGTGTTCTCCTCGTTGAATTTGAATGGTGTCGAATCTTGGGCCAGCCCGTGAAGAGCACCTGCCTTTCCGGCAAGTGACTCGACGAACATACCGATGGTCATACGGGAGGGGAAAGCGTGCGGGTTGATGATAACATCGGGCTGGATACCAGACTCGGAGAAAGGCATATCGACGGCGGGCCATTTCTGGGAGGCAACACCCTTCTGTCCATGACGGGAAGAAAACTTGTCACCGATGACGGGCGATCGAGGAACTCTCAGTTTGATGGAGATCGTCTGAGCAGGCTCGTTACCCGTCTCACTGCCAATCACACGCACCTCCTCGACGAAGGCGGTCTCCGAATCCTTATACTTCTCGTAATGCGTCTGGTTGTCAAGGTTGATCAACTTGCCGCTGTAGTCGGCTGAAACTGTGTGCCATGCGCAGAGAACATCTCCCTCTTGAACCAGTCGGCCGACATAGGGCAGACCATCCTCGTCAAGCTGACCACGGTAGTGTCCCTTGACAAAGCCACCAGGGGCGAAACCAAACAGCTTTGAGATGTTCTTGACGGATCGAGTTCTTGATTCGTCCTTGAGAGTAATCTTCTTTGTCTTGTAAATGGTGCCGTGTCCGAATCCTCTTTCGTGTGCTGACTTGTTCAGAATCATAGCGTCGTCCATATCGTAACCGGTGTACGAAATGACCGCCACAACAGCGTTGAAGCCGTTGGGGAAGTTGTCAAATCCGTAGGCATTGTGCAGGGGCGATCGTACGACGGGCGTCTGACCGCTCTGAATCCGGTACATTTTGTTGTCCGTTCGGTATCGCAGAGCGGTTGCTGGTGTTCCCATGGTTTGCTTACCCATCTGACATTGATACATGTTTCTCGGGGACTGGTTGAAGTCCGAGAACGGTGTCATGTTAGCAAGAATAGAAAGCATGTTCGTGGGTGTGAACTCCACGTGAGTAGACTCTCCAGACACAATCTCGTCGTCAACGACAGCGATGGACATGTAAGGCTGCTCATGAGGGCCAACGAAGTCCTCCTTGTCGAGGGGAAGGTACCTGACGGGCCTGACCATACGCGCGGGCGCGGAGGCCAGATAAATACCAGGGTAAGAGCCGCCATTAGAAGGAGGAACGTATCCAATCTCAAGCTGCAAAGGCACGCCATGAGTACCCTCAACCTTCCAGTAGCGGAGAGTGTCTGCAATTCTCAGAGATTCGCGAGGTGTGCAGAAGCCAACAATTCTGCCGTCAAGCATAATGACAACGCTTTCATCTGTCGCGGCGGAAGATGTCTCCACCGCACCCAACTCTGCGACAAGACCGGGGATCTTGAAGGCATCGACGGCTTCCGTCATGATTTTGCACTTGTGAGCCAAATGATTTAATAAACCACAAGGAGCACCATCGGGAGTGTGTACCGGGCACATGAAACCCCAAGACTCGGGCAAAAGTTTTCTGACCGTCGTCGTCTTCAGCTCAGCGAAGAAAGCACCTCTGTGGATCATTCGGAAGTGACTAAGGAAACGCAGAAAGTTGAGTTTTTCCGCGACGACAGTGAATCCGGCGGTTTGTTGTAAATCGAGACCAGAAGGACTTGTCAGATTCCCCGTAGAAAGGAAGTATTCCAGCCCGTTCCCAAGGTTCTCGTTGGCGTGTCTGAAGATGTTGGCGGGGAACTCCTTGGCAAAGTCCTGTGATGTGAAAGGCGTTGCAGGGTGTTTCCTGGTCCATTCTCGCAGCGAAAGACGAACAGCAGTGGTTAGGAACTCCTCCAGACGCTCCTTCAAGATCATGCCATAGAGGAATCCACCCAGCAGAACCTCCTGGTTCTGGACGGCATCGGGGTTGTCGACGGAGCAGTCGCCAGCCACAAGAGCATACAACTTCCTAATCATGAAAAGAAGCATCCGGAATTTGTCGTTGTCCTCCTTTTCGGTGACATTGATGTTTCCGAGGTGGACGAGGACAATCTTGCGTAGGAACTCGGTACCAACATCGTAGTTGGACATGGTGTCTGGCACACCCAGTACCACGCGGAACTTCTCGCCCATGTAGGCCCTCGTCTCGGTTTTACTGTAAAGCCCGTAGGATTTGTAGGTACGGAGGAGCAGCTCAATACGATCAGTCAAGAAGGTGTTCTTGGCCGATTTGGATCCAGACAAACCAATGAGTCCTTCAAAGATTTCTCGGTCGTTCGTCTCCACCAGCGCCTTCAGAATCATCATGACTGGCACGAGGTACTCATTCTTCCTCCAGGAGAAGCGGAAAGTCATGTTGCCGTCGCTCAAGTAGTGCAAGACGTTGGTCTGAGATGTCTCATCGGGTCTAACGGATCGGAGGATGATACCGTAGGGCGTATAGCCTTGGCCTCGGTTCTGGAAACTCGGTCGGTTGATCGCCATGGGGAAGTTCCTGCGGTTGACTTGCAACATTCGAATAATTTTCTCGATACCGTTTACGATGAAGTAGCCGCCCAGTTCCTCGGATTCTTCCTTCCTCTGCACCAATTCTGCTGGCGAATTTCCCTCCAAGTGACATCTGTTGGACTGCGGACACACTGTTAGCATCGCATACGCTGGCTTGGGTCACTGAACTTCATGTCCTTGCTTACCTTTACCATGATGGGCACTTGACCAAGCTCACGAACGAACTCTTTGGGGTCGCCATCGTTGATTCTGTACTCAAAGGTGGCCGAGAGCCTGCCTCGGTATGTACAATGACGCTCTCTGCATTCGGCAGGCAGGACTTCGCGATTCCTAGCAAATTTATTTGAAGGGGGGAGCTGGGACTTCTGCAGTGCCACGCTCTTGATTCGAATAGACAGGCAGTTCTTGCCTTCCAGACCAGCCCTGTCGTCACCGTCGAGGTAGGTCTTGGTGCCAATGTCCTCTAGGCCTCGGGCGAGGAGGCTCTTGCCGTCGGTCCTGAACAAAGCATTGAAGGAATCAATGTGAGGGCTAACGGCCTCTTGCAGGGCAGGATAGGCCGTGTGATCTTTCGGGGGGTTGCGGAAGAGATTCTCGCGGCGGAGAGTGTTGTACTGGTGATCCCATTCGGTGCTGGTCGCTGAAGGAGCCATGTTCGCTCGCTCGCTCGCTTGCCTACGATTAAAACAGTTAGCTAGGCGGCGAGAAGTCAAGATTGAGTGCAACACCATACCGGAGGCTACCATGCAGGTGCAACCGTCGTATGAAAATCGGCTTTCTGTGCAAGACGAGGACGACAGAGACGAGGCGAGCGTGAACTTATTCCCGCGACGCCGGAATTGCTGGACCGGAGAGAGAAAGATGCGACGGTCTGGTCCCGGTGAAAACAAAAAAATAATTATGGAGCGCTGGAACGGGAAAAAAATGTGACAGCCAATCATAGCGTGTTGTCGGTGAGGTAGCCTACCGTTATCTATACAGTGCGGGATCCAGCGTCTTATCGGGTTCGCGGGGCCCTTTTTCGATCAAACCGGGTTGAGTGAGGGACTCTGCGAGTTCATCGACGACGACTAAAGCACCGAGGCCGATCCACCCTCCCGTCCGTCCTCCACTCCCCTACCTCCGGGCAAGCCGTCGACTGCATCCCACCGGGGGATAGATAGTTTTCCACTGGCGATGATGGCAAAACACAGTTCTGCGGTGCAGGTCTCTCTATTCTGTGTCACCAATGGTTCGTTATCCCCAACATGTCACGAGATTTCTGTGACATCTGGGTGGCCACGTCTTGTTTACCCAGTGTGACATGGCCCCTTACAGCTGGGAATAAGTTGCGGGACTCGACATGTCGGTCGACACTCGACAGCTCTTCAGGGTCCGGGCAAGGGTATAGGACTCTTGACTGCCCGTCAGATGGGCTGAGGTTGGAAACCGGATAGAGACCAATGGCTTTGATGGACCCGAGTCAGGATTCATTGCCCCTAAAGCCTGATGATGGCCAGACCGACACCAGGAGAAACGAAGGCAGTGGTCCCCGGTAGGTATTTCTACGAAGCCAGGTCTGAGGCAGTAGCTAGTAGCCTGGAAGCGTGTGTGTGCGTGCGTGCGTGCATGTATGTCATCAAGGCAATGTAAGGTCTTCGTGCATGAAGTGGGCATGCTGCGTCTGCGTTAGTGGCCGTCGTTTCTCCCCCGCGGCGTTTCTTCCTCGCCAGTGCGGGTGTCGATTGGGACCCTCCACCCCCCAGTCACTATCATCATTCATTGATTCATCCATCCATCAATCAATCAATCAATCAACCGGGTGGTCTTCCAAAGACGCGACCTACAACACTAGGTAGAAACCAAGCTTAGCTTGCACCATGAGCCAACGGCGACTTCTGATTAGTAGAAGTTACAGTGAGCAGCTGGCGACTTGCAGCCCAACCTCCACCGGCCGGGGCCTAACGAACCAAGCCCAGGTACTGAGGCGCGCTTGACTACACGATTGATGCTTTGATGCTACACAAGCGTACATACTTGAGGTCTGCAGCGTGCATTCGATAGGTGGGCAGGTTCATTCACCTCTTGCTCTTCTTCGAAGTTTACATTTACATTTGTACATGGTTGACCTCGGTTCAGCTTACTCTTTCTTGTCTTACTTCATCTTTGGCCTCCCTCAGGTTCAAGGCACCCACCTACCAGTTCCGGGGTATTCTTGCCCAAGGTATACCTACCTCCTACCTACCTAGGTACGGAAACAGGACTGCCCTTCGATGCCTTGGCTGACTATCTCATCTCACCCAAGGGACCCTGCAGACAGACAAACAGACGGGCGGACGGATACCGCACTCGACTGCCTACCCTCAGCCTGCCTACCCTCAGCCTGCCTTAGCCGACCAACCGTCCGTCGTCTTTGCTAAATACCCGGCGTCCTGCTCTTTTCGATAAAGCCTGCGGTCTTATTTACTTGATCCCAGCCGCATTTCCTCGAGCAACGGCTGGGCCCGCTTTGTTGGGCTTCAGACTTGGACACGCACGTTTCCAAAACCACCAACAAACGCCGTCGTCGGCGAGCCGCCCGCTACCTCATCCTAGTCACATCGTCATTAGACGCCGCCCACCGCCCGCCCGTGACACTTTGGTCCCCTCCATCAATCGCGCTGTCCCGCCTCGGTCCGCACGCAGCTCCTAGACCAGACCGGAGTGTCAAATCTGGTCTTGCGCCGCCTGCGACACCTTCACCCTCACTCGCCCTTACTCTCGGCCTCCTTCCTTTCTCAACCAACACATGTGCGTTAAAAGACATCCGTCGGCCTGTGACTACCGGAGATACCCTGTTTGCTTTACCCCTGGGCCCAATAAGCTGGTGAAAGAGAGCAGGGCATTGCAATCTCTCCTTGTCTCCAGCCTTGCCTTGGATATATACCACGCGGCCCAAGACACAGCGCCTCGGCTCCCCAACACCGGTCGGCTAGAACCCCTCTGAGATTTACGTTGGACTAACTTCTCCGTCGACCGGATATCGCACCGTGTCGCTATCGTCTCCCTTTCACCATCATCCGTTCACAAGCACCGCAGCGAGTACAAACACCGGTGACATCCCGTTCATCCAGTCTTGGCACCTTTTGAGCATCTAAGGCGATTTCGGCTTGCGCTCGTGCCCAGGGCATTCCGAGCATTGGCCTCTTCCCCCAGAAACTTGGTCACCAGCAAAAAAGAGCCTCGGTGGTGGAAACCCCCTGCCTTCGACGCTGGTCCTTGTCGACTTTGTCTATTCTCGTTGCCGCGTTCGCGTCTCATCCCTGCTCCTGCTGCCGCCGCTGTCGCCGTCGGTGCACTACTTTACTTCCATGCTCACATAAGGTACATACCCGAGCCTGCCTACCTTACATACACCCAGTCTGTATATGTCCGATCCGTCCCTTTCTCAACCCTTTCTTCGCGTCTACTGTTGCGAGATCCACATCAACCCGGTAGAAGCAAACGAATGAAACCCCGGTCCTCGACTTCTAACCGCTGCAGACCCTGTCAACGTGGCTATTCGGAGGCGCCTCGTCAACCTACTCCAACTCTAGCACGGTTCATTCTAGAGTTTGTGCCCGAGCAATTACAGTACCTACCAGAGGCCGGACCCAGACCAGGCCAGGCCAGGCCAGGGTACTCCAGTGCCTACCTACATATATTATACATCCAGTACTACCAAGACCTTGCACCCACAACCCCCCCCCCCCCCCCCCCCCCCCCCCCCCCCCTCCCCCCCCCCCCCCCCCCCCCCCCCCCCCCCCGTCCCGTCTTTGCTGGTGGGACCTCACACCTGTGCCCCAAGGACAGGCCAGACCAGACAAGGTCAAGCGTCACCTGCTGGGCTTTCTCTTCTCTTCTGGTATCCGCCCACCTACCTACACCTACACCTGCACCTGCACTTGCACCGCTGCTTGCTTGCTTGTCATCACCCGCCAACGAGAAGGAGCGACTCTGCACCTTTTCCCGCCCCCATCATCGCACAAAGCCAACATCCTGCCGCCCATCACCCATCCATGCCCGCGAGACTCGACTGGCGACATTTGGTCCGCTACCACGGTTTATACGAGACATTTTTTATTCCTAATCTCGAACGACGTCTGAGCGCATCCAATACTTAAACTTACCGTTCCAGGACTCCACACCTGGTATTCTCTCTCACCGTCTCGCCGCCGTCCTTTCTTGAACAGGACAATCACCGTCTCGCCGCCGCCGCCGCCTCCGCCGTAAAACGTCAGCTTCCATCGTTGCGCGACTCAACCTACTGTTGTGCCCTGCCTGGATCAAACACCAGCAAGCCGTCGACAACCCCCTCCCAGTTGCTGTCAGCCTTCCAAATCCTGCCCCCCCTCTACGCACGCTTGCGCATTGCCATCGCACTCGCGCTCATCATCCCCGAACATGGCGGGGCTTTTCCGGAAGGTTTATGACTGGTTGTTGAGAACGTTTTGGTGAGTGCACTGTGTTCGCGACGACAGACAGCGGGGTGATTCCTAGCGATTCGACGGCCCGCGCGCCCTTACCTGGCCCCGCTGCCATCCCGTCCACCCTGCCCCTCAGCCTTGGTGGTGATATTCCGCACCTGTGCTGATCCGCGACGACAGGGCGACCGAGATGGACGTGACGATGATCGGCCTGCAGAACGCGGGCAAGACATCTCTGCTCCGAGTCCTCGCAGTAAGTCGAAATCTCTGGCTAGTCAAGCCGTTTCTAGCTATAACGGAGCGAATCGCTGACCTGTTGCTTCTAGGGCGGCGAGTTCACGATCGAGTAAGCGACCTTCACCTTCCTGATGCCCCAACAGCGACGAGCGTGCGATTTTCTGCATGATTTGGTTCCGCCAGCGGCAACTCCGGCTAACTCAGATTCCCTGCAGCTCGATCCCGACGGTCGGATTCAACATGAAGCGGGTGCAACGAGGGCACGTTACACTGAAGTGTTGGGACATTGGCGGCCAGCCCAGGTTTCGAACAATGTGGGAGAGATACTGCCGTGGAGTCAACGCCATCGTCTTCATCGTCGACATCGCCGATGTCCATTTGTTGCAGCAGGCCCGCGAAGAACTCCATGCACTCATGGGCCAAGCTTCTTTAAGAGAGATCCCGCTTCTGGTGTTAGGAAACAAGTCGGACCTTCCGCAAAAGTTATCAGTCGATGAGCTGATTGATGCGCTTGATCTCAAGTCCATAGGCCACCGCGAGGTCTGTTGCTACGGCATCAGCGCCAAGGAAGAGACAAACCTTGACGCCGTCCTCCAGTGGCTCATGAAGTGGGCGAATAGATGAGGTATGATGAGCCGCCGCCTGTCGCGAATTTCGATCCGTGGCATCTCGACCTTGCTACGCCCACTTCGAAATCCTGCCAGATGTCAAGTAAGCGATCGTACACGGTTGACGGAGTCGCGGTTCGAGACAGGGCCATGAGGCATATTGCGCGCGCGCTGGAGGTCCGGTGCCGAAGAGGTGTTGTATCCGAACGTGTCTTACAATTTGCGAACTATCCGGCGTTGATCGGTCTGCGACAGCATTAGTAGAGCCAGTGAGCCTGCTTGGCCCCATTTGCATTTTCCACCACATCGCGAGCGGGGCTGTCTCGAGCGGTCCTTTGGATGTCGAAAGATATGATACAGAAGCAAGGCGGTTGAGAGTTTTTGTCGGGCGGGTAATTTTTCTTTTCTTTTTCCTAGTTTGAGGAGGTCATCATGCCAGAGAGCTATTGAAGCGCACTGGTGTTGCGGCAGTATACACACAGTAGAGCAGCTAGCGGAGCGGGAGAGGTAGGATCGGGTGGGTGGCCATAACGACGCTACGAAAGTAGACGAATGAATATCATGACTGATGCGGGATCGCTTGATCATCTACGTGAACCGAACGGCCGTAGAACGGGTTACGGCGGATGTAAAGACGGCTCTGGTTCGAGACAAGGATATGTGCGACGGAGTCCTTGTGAGGCATGGTGGGGGGTTAAGGAGGAGAGTGTTTGTGTTCCTTGGTGGTTAGTTGAAGATGTGGGTGAGACTTGAGAGTTGCAGCATGGAATAATATGGCGAAGGTTAAGAGGTAAAACCGGTGTCCACTGCGTCAAGGGAGTTAGGGAGAAATAGAAATGGCGGTACAGAGGAGAAGCGTGCGTCCAAGAAAAGAAGTGATAAGGGGGAGAGGGAGGGACTCATGGGTATGATATGTTCCTGCTTCATCCTCCTCTCTCATCTCCCTTCTGGCCGTCCCTTCCTGGAGCTACCGACCATGCCGTAGGCAGTGCAGCACAGAAAGGTCAAACAAGGCAGGGAAGACCGACTGCATAGGAAAATAAGAGAGGGAGAGAGGAAGTGCCAGCGCATCGCGCATCAATGCATGAGCTTCCAGGTCCCCAAAGAGAGGTGCTGCTGGCGCGCCATCATTGGTTGGTCAACCGACCCTTTTCCCATGCACACCTGCTCCTGCAGGGCCCCATGTTGGGATGGATCAGAGGCGGCGAGGGGGGTGGTGGGAGAGAGAGAGAGAGAGAGAGAGAGCGTGTGGGGTGTGTATGCGCTGTCTGTTTCTTGGTTTTGTGTCTCGTGTCTCTCTGATGGGGATTTATCAAGGAAAAGTGTGCAATATCAAGTAAAAGGTGCTGTCGTGGCGGGGGGACTGTGTCGGAGAAGAGAAGAGAGAAAGAATGGGGAGAGAGAGCGGATTGAAGAATAGCGAAAAGAAAGGATGGTGATAAAAATAAGATAAAACAAAAATAGAAAATATAGGGCATGTTTGTGTGTATGGAGGTGGACTGTTCGGAAACGCGATGCCACGATGAGTTGTCAGGGATGGCCCGGTGTTTGTTCAGGACGCTAACTGGGTAATCGCCACAAAACGAACTGCCAATTTTGTGGACACCAGCTCCTGCTGGTCAAACCCCACATTGAGTTGGCTAGGACAGAGCTGTTGGAGGGGGGGGTAATGAGGAGAAGACTGACCGTACATAGCAGAGAATCCGGCCGACCCTTCAATGTCGTTTGTTTGAAAACGAGAATTGGTTGGGCACTCGGTAAATACATACTTACACTTGCCTGGCTGGTAATTATGCGTGATATTCCAAATCTGCTGACCACTGCCTAGTTCTAGTATTCCGCACCCGCAATCAAATCTCATTATGCCCAACCGCCAACTCCTTGCTTGAGAGCCTTGCCTGAATGGCACTCAATGACTCTCCACACTTTTTAGTACAAAGTCCGGCGGATGACTCCTTGGACGTGAGACGCATTAGAACCGCACAAACTCCCAGACCAAAACAAACGAAGCAGAAAACACACAAATCAATCATGGATAGTCCGTAAACCCGGCCGACGGTCCATCCCGATTCACCATGTAGCCAAACCTGTGCGGTTGCTCCAGCAAGATGCTCGGCATGTCCATATTATTCTCCAGCCGCATGAACTGGTCGACTTCACGGCCCCACAGGTCCTTTCCGCTCCTGATGGCGTCGGCGATGCGGTCTCTGTCGCGGAACCTCTCGCCGTTCATCCATTCGTGCGAGAAGGACGCCATCTTGGTGAGGAACTCGTCGACCGTCGCGAAACAGCTCGAGCAGTGCCAGCACGCATTTCCGAGGTCTGCCTTCTCGAGCTCGTAGAGCGGCTTGAACCCGCCGTCGCCCATCCGGAGGTTCGCCGGCAGGAGCGTGCGCGAGCCCTGGTAGAAGGTCGCCTGCGGGTGTTCCCATTCTGGCCCCGTATGGAGGAACTGGAAGCTGTAGTAGTAGAACCGGCTGCGAAGGGTGAGGCGGCGGGGGAACTGGCATGTCCGCAACACCAGCAGCGTCTCGGGACGGGCAATCTCATCAACGTCTGCTACGACGATGACGTCCCCGTATGCCGGTGCCTGTCTGCCGACGAGCTTAGGGAAGACCTGGGTGTACATGGCGTTCCGTTGCAGGTCCTCGTAGTCCCACGACCGGCGTGGGTTGAAGGTGGAGGGAAATTCAAGTTCATGGTAGATGAGCTTATCATGGTACGGCTTGAACCGTTCCCAGTTTTCCTTAATGGTAAGTGGCTTGGGCTTCCCCGTGAAAGTCTTGGGAGACTCGACGATGACGAAGTAATCGACGTAACTGTATGTGGCGTTGAGACGAATTTCCATCCAGTCAAGCTCCGTATTCACCATGAAGAGATCGTAGACTTTCCGCTGGCCGGACTCGGTCTGGGGCGTGAAGACGGGGTATCCGTGGTGCTTGCAGAACTGGCTGGCGGCCTCGGAGGAGTAGAAGCCATGGTGATCGCTCTCGTTGCCAAAGTTTAACCCACCCTTGGGGAGATTCAAAGAGAGATCGAGCCCTGAGATCCGATGCTCGAACCTGTCAAGGGCGGGATGTTGGCTGATGTAGAGAATTAAGCATACGCCTATCGCCAACACAGCCTTCAACAGGACCGGCGACCCCACGTGCCACTGCAAAACCATCGCACGGAATAGAAGGTGTGATACGCTCGAAGACGAGACCGTACGGGACAGTGGGCTGGTCCAAGTGCCTTTGGAGGAACTGACAAGGTTGAGAGTCCTGTTGACACAACACGAATCCGGTCCCTGGGGAAGGGTGAGGGAATTCGGAGGAGGAGGAGGAGGTGCAACGCTTCTAGGTTGACATTGCTGAAAATGTGAAGGCGGAAGAGGAAGACGTATGACGACGGGAGAAATGTTGGCTTCCAGTCAGGCCAGGCCCGCAAGGAGGGTTCTAGGAAACCCCGGTATTGGCGCGAGTTGAAGGGTCGAGCCAAGGTGGGTTAGGTACTCTCTCCGGGCAGAGCGTCCGGACGGCGGGTCAGTTTGTCGACGAAGGACGACAAGGTGTGGCACAATGAGACTGAAGAAGGTGCGGGTTTCCAAGTATAAGTAAGCGGGCAGGCAAACCATTGATGCGGATATTGGTGTCGAGGCTCGGACGGGCTCGAGCACCGTTTTACCCACTGGCTGAAGATAGAGGGGCTTCGCATGACCGGACCTTACTTAGTACAGAAGAAGGTGCAAGCTTTACATGGCTGGACGAAATACACCAGGTAGGTAGGTAGGTGCTGAAGTAGGCGAGAGGAGCATAGTTAGTAAGATGGCGGCGCTTCAGACAGACAGACAGACAGACAAACAGACAGACAGACAAACAGACAGACCAAGCACCTCATTGTGTGGTGCTGTTTTCCGCCACGCTCGTATTTGCGGGCTGAAAATTAGTTGATTACCTAGCCAACTACCTACCTACGTAATGCCCATCTCTGTGTCTCCGAGGTCCCAAGGGGAGACGAGACTGTCTGCGTTTGCACTCTTATTTTCTGCTTCAGAAACGCCGAGCCGGGGGGGTACTACAGTTTAATCGTGACACATCAGACGAGCAGAGCAGCTTTAGCTCCAGCCTCCCACCGTCACTAGCAGCCTAATTAAAGGCTGGCCAAGTCAGGGGAGCCATCGCGATAGGTATCGGGGGGCGACCAATGCTTAATTAGTGGGCCATTCATTGAAATGAAATGGAACAGAGTGAGACGGTCAACGGGACCTGGTGCCGCCAAGCCGAGCTGGAGAGCTGCCATTCGTTGTTGTCTGTAGGGTCGTGGCTTGAAGAAGCTTCAACTGGGTGTTACTTATTACCCACCTACTAGGTACGTAGTTGATACTACCTGGACGTTCTGTCAGCACGATTCGTTTGTAGAGATTGCGGGTGGCGCTGAGTAACACCGCCTCTGCAGCGCCATAGTAGACGGCGCGCCATCCATCGTCGGCGGAATTCCACTGATGAACATGTGTTGCTTTATCATACCTACCTACCCACTAACCTACCTAGGTGCTGGGCAGAGAATACTCATAAATCATGGCTGCCTGCTAGACAGACAGCATTGATTTTCCAAGTCCCGTCCCCCCAAGCGGGCCATGCCATCTCGTCAGGGCTTGTCTACGGTACCCTCCCTCACCCTTCAAGCTGATTGTCGTGGGTGAGGGGCTATGAACCTGGCCAAATGCAACTTGTCTATCGTCTTGGTATGTTTGAGCCAATGTCCTGCTCCCTAGGGTTTCAAGCTGCGCCAAGCTCACCGACTCTTCAGGGGCCAAAACCGATGCGTCCCTAGCAATCAGGCGGTCCGTGACTCAAGCAACTCTCTGAAACGCTGTCGTCCTTTATCCGTCTGCTCGAGTCGACTCTGAATGCCTACCCACTTTGATGCGGATAGGTAGGTAGTATTATAGTAGCTACAGCTATCTCTCTGTCACCCGCCGTAACTTCGGCTCAGAGTGCCTCGTGACACTTTAACACTTTGGAGAAGAAGTTCCCCACTTCTACAAGACCCCGCAATCCAACGCGATGGCCAATCCCGATCTTGAACTGACCGGTTTGTTCCCTTGGAGATCGAGATAAGATTGGCGAAGCCATGTTGAGGATTGGTTTCGTTCGTCTTTCACCTTCCCGTTACACTTGGCCATTAGGATATCTTTGCCAAGCCCTTGAATCGAACCAATTTGCTGCAGATTACCTACTCCGTTTGGCCATAACGACGACATAAACATGGTCAGAATACCTAGCAAGTTCTACCAAGCCTCCTCGCCGCGGACTGCAACTCATTCCAAACCCGGTGCATTCCGCCGCCGTACCATGATCTGATCTATCCGATCTCCCTCCAGCCTGCGAGCCCGCTCGGAACGCTAACCGGAGTACCCACAGTTCCGTCTGGCCTGCGCGCGCCCTTTCTACGACGCTGTAGCCGACCGACCCCGCTATGGCTGTCAGTTGCCTTTCACGACTTCAACCAGTGCACTCTTCCAGGCGCCAGTCTTCCCTTTCACACATCATCACCTCGTCCGCCATCGGGAACAATGTCTCCTTCCACTGTCAGCTGTGTGGCTAGCGGAGGTGCCTTGAAGCAGAACGCCTGGGTTGGCCACCTCGGTGCTGCGGGGTTTGACCTTCGAAGTGAGTCCAAGAATCCTCAACCTCTCTCCGCCTCCCTAGTAGTACCCTCGAGTAATGGTGAAAAAGGTGATACCATGACTACCCCAACAGCCTCGATGCTTGCTGCGATCCAGTCTTGCAGCTTGCTAGATGATGTCTTTTCAGAAGACCCCACAACCATCGACCTGGAGTCTCATGTCGCTAAGCTTGCCGGCAAGGAGGCCGCTCTGCTAGTTCTCTCGGGCACGATGGGCAACCAACTGGCCCTCCGAAGCCTCCTGACACAGCCTCCCTATAGTGTCTTGTGCGATCATCGCGCTCACATTATCAAGTATGAGGCAGGCGGGTTAGTCGATCGCTCTCACACATAGTGGTCTATGGTACACGCTAATATATGCCTGTGACAGGGTTGCTTCCTTGAGTGGGGCAACCGTCAAGCCCGTCGTGCCACAGAACGGGGCCTATCTGACCTTGGAGGATATTGAAGCCACTGCCGATCTCGGCGACGATGTCCACATTTGCCCTACCAAAGTCATCAGCTTGGAGAACACCATTAACGGCGCGATAACGCCCCTGGCCGAGGTCAAGAGGATAGCCGAGTTTGCGCGCAAGAACGACATTAAGCTGCACTGCGACGGTGCCAGACTATGGGAGGCTGTTGCTGCAGGAGCCGGTAGCTTGTCCGAGTACTGCTCACTCTTTGACACTGTCAGCTTGTGTTTCTCCAAGGGTCTCGGTGCCCCGATCGGTAGCATCATCGTTGGCAGTGCAGCACACATCAAGCATTCTCGATGGGTACGTAAATCCATTGGAGGTGGCCTTCGCCAGTCCGGAGTTGTGGCGGCTCCTGCCAGAGTCGCCGTTGATGAGACATTCGGAAGGGGGCCCAGTGGTGAAGGCGGCCTTTTGAAATCGTCTCACATGACTGCGAAGAAGATTGAACAACTCTGGACCAGCCTGGGTGGCAAACTCATCTATCCTGTCGAGACCAACATGTGTTGGCTCGATCTCTGTGCTGCGGGATGTAGCGCAGAGGCTTTTGTTGCATTTGGGAAAGAGGTAGGATTGAAGTTGTTGGCAACCCGACTGGTTGTTCATTACCAGATCGCCCAGAACGAAGATGAGGTACTCCCAAGGCTTGAGCAGGTATTTCGACGAGCCTTGGAAGGTCATGGTTCGGGGGCAAAGCAGAGTCAGGAGCCGACAAACATCTACAAGCCCTGATGAGATACTCTCCCCATGCTTCGATATTCATTGCCAAAAACAAAGGAGCATAATCACTTAGCCCACATCTTTTGATGGCCTGTATACCTGATTGACGGCATCAGCAATAAGTTCTCCTTGCGAGACATAGCAAACTTGAAGAGCAGTGTGAAGTCACTCCCCATATTCCTTCGCAACCAAAAGCCCAATAAAACGTAGATAACACGGAAACTATGGCTTCAGCGGAGATCTGATTGATAGTAAATGTAATCACTGCCGATCATCTCGGATTGTCGTTTTCTTGCTGTCATCGAAATTACTCATCCAGTTGGAAAAAGAAAATGATGGACAAACAAAAAAGAAAAAGAATGAGAGAGAGGGGGGGGGGGGGGAGGCCGGCGCGAAGATTCCTCCCAAGTAGGTATTGAGTTTCTCAAAACTCTTGATCTCACGTCCATCTGTACGATCGGGAAATTGCACACTACTACTCGAGGTTTTCTCCACGCGAAAGAGTAAACATCTCACAAAAAAACAAGCCAAATAATGATGTGCCATCTGACAAGAGCGCGCCAAGTAAACCCCAAGGATGCTTTCACCGCCGCTGACATACCTGACCAGACCACGGGAGGGCGCGTTGAGACAGCTTTGGTGAGACAGCATCCACTCACTACAACCAGTATATACGGGTTTTTTTCCGGGGCAGTGTGGAGAATGGCTCCGAGGATGCCGAGCTTCTCCGCATAGGTCGGCCTGCTCGGCTCTCCAACGAAAATGCCGAGACTATGGCAAGCGCCAGAACAGTTCCCATACCTAACCTACTTAGGTGCAGGCATGTAGGTACCTAGGTAATCAACCAATATTCTTTGCGCTTTAGATTCCTTGCCCATCCTTGCTGACGTCACCTTCCATGGCTCCAGCGGAATGACATAGTTGGCCCGTCACCCACACCCTAGCTAAACTAGGTATGCAAGCCTTACCCTCAGCACACTTAGGTACTGTATGTACATTACAGCAGTTGAACCTGTCGATGCTTCTAGAGCCTGCATGCTTCTCTTGTCGCCCTAGGGCCGGAAAACACCCCAACGGGGTGGGAGAAACCTGGCCGCCAACCCATCGTATGACGCCTCCACAGCGGCTCTAAGTACCTCGAGAAGAAAAGATGGATCATGCGGGGAGAGCTGACTACCTATGTCCAAGTGGAACTAGCGGGCCAGCCAGCCAGCTTCGTTGAACCCTGGCTCGGAGTGCCAATACTCTGTCTCGTTTCGTAGAGTTGCGTATTGTGGCGTCCAACGCGTCGTCTGCCGTGCCGCTAGCCATGATGTATTACCCAGGCCTTGGACGGCGCGGGAATTAACTCCGGCTCAGCATATCCTCAGTCCGACGGTTCTCCTCGGCCGCCCATTTGATTACAATGTCTGAAATCCTGGAATCTACCCCTGCTACTCTCCCCCTCCCGCTCTTCCAGGTCTGCCATTGCCTTACCTTGGGTTACTGACGATCCCTCGCGGCGATGAACCTGTCCAAGCCCCTCCCCCCTCATTTCTTTTCTTAGCGAAGCTGCACTCGTCTTGGTAGCTCACCGCGTGTGATGCGGTGTGTGCTCCCTCATATATAACTCGTTGTGGACCTCGTCATCCGAAGTCGCCAGGTTCTCGCTTGTAGTTTTGCCCCTCTCGCCTCACACTACTCCTTGTTTTCTGTGCAAAAGATAGCTCACCTGAGAGCTCTATCGGACGATATGATCAACATCGCCCTGGCCCTCACGGCTCTGTCTATTTGGACCCAGGCAGCTCAAGCTCTCTACGAGAATGGCTCTGTCGTGGCCCCATGCGACTCACCCATCTACTGCCATGGCGAAATACTAAAGGAGATCGAGCTGGCGAGACCGTTTTCCGACTCGAAGACGTTTGTGGACATGTAAGTGTGTCTTTGGATCCTTGTTATTTTTTTACTCCCACCGAGATATGGCTCTTCTCTAACTTCCATTCTCTGTTTGCAGGCCTGCTATCAAATCCTTGGAAGATATCCAAGCCGCCTTCGACAAACTGGCAAAGCCACTAAGCAACAACACCGAGCTCAACGACTTCCTGCGCAACAACTTCGCCCAAGCAGGCAATGAACTCAAAGAAGTTCCGCGGGATCAATTGGGAACGGACCCGAAATTTCTCCAAAACATCAATGACACTGTAATCAAGGAGTTCTCCCAGAAAGTTATCAACATTTGGCCCGACCTCACTCGCACTTACGTCGGGTCGGGCGGCAACACTTCGTTTCCCAACAGTTTCATTCCGGTTAATCGAACATTCGTGGTTGCTGGAGGGCGATTCCGCGAGCCTTATTACTGGGACAGCTATTGTATAGTGGAGTTCCGTTTGCTTTGACGAGATTTCCTTTTGCTAATACTTACTCGTTAATAGGGATTCTTGAGGGGCTGCTGCGGACGGGTGGTGACTTTACCGAAATATCCAAGAACACCATTGAAAACTTCCTTGACTTTGTGGAAAACTTTGGCTTTGTTCCCAACGGAGCTCGCGTCTACTACTTGAATCGCTCACAGCCCCCGTTGTTGGCACAAATGGTGCGTGTCTATGTGGAGTACACCAGCGACAGGAGCATTCTCGAGCGGGCAGTTCCGCTATTGATCAAAGAACATGAGTTCTGGACCGTCAACCGAACTTTTGAAGTAGAGAAGGATGGCAGCACCTATACTTTGAGCCGGTAAGTCAGCTCAGTTGCCCAGACAATACATAGGAAGCTGACCGCTGGGTCTCTAGTTATGAGGTGACCAACACGCAACCCCGTCCTGAATCATACCGAGAAGACTACATCACTGCTTCAAACAGCTCATACTATTCGACAAGCGGAATAATATACCCAGAAGTTGAGCCTCTGAACGAGACCGAAAAGGCTCGTTTATACGCCAACTTGGCCTCCGGCGCTGAAAGTGGCTGGGACTATAGTTCTCGCTGGATTGCTCGGCCCGCGGATGCGACGAGGGATGTTTACTTCCCTCTGAGATCTTTAAACATTCTAGACACCGTGCCAGTTGATCTCAACGCAATCCTGTACTGGAACGAAATAACCATTGCGGCATTGTTGAATTCTACAGGCAACGGCACTGGAGCAGCTGCCTGGACTCAGCAAGCACAGAAACGCAGTGAGGCGATGTATGAACTGATGTGGAACTCGACTCTGTCCAGTTACTTTGACTACAACGTCACCGCGAGGGCGCAAAACATATTGGTTCCGAGAGACGATGACGCTAGCGATATAGAGACTAATACTGCTGGGCCAGAGCAGCAAGTCATCTTCTCAGTTGCTCAATTCTATCCTTTCTGGACGGGTGCCGCGCCAGATCACCTCAAGAACAACCCTTATGCTGTAAAGGAAGCGTTCGAGCGCGTGGAGAAGTACCTGGACAACAAAAGGGGTGGCATCCCGGCCACGAATCTACAGACCGGGCAACAGTGGGACCAGCCAAATGTCTGGCCGCCGCTAATGCACATCCTCATGGAAGGATTGCGCAAAACGCCCGCTACCTTTGGCGAATCAGACCCCTCATGGCGCGACGTTCAAAGCCTTGCCCTTCGCCTCGGACAACGTTACTTAGACTCGACCTTTTGCACATGGTATGCAACAGGAGGCTCCACGAGCGAGACCCCTCAATTGCAGGGACTGTCCTTCCAGAACGTGGGCACCATGTTCGAGAAATACAGCGACAACGCAACCAATGTCGCCGGAGGCGGAGGGGAGTACGAGGTGGTTGAAGGCTTCGGTTGGACGAACGGCGTTCTGCTCTGGGCTGTTGATGTGTTCGGAAACGACTTGAAGCGGCCAGACTGCGGAAACATCACAGCAGCAAACGTCCATCCCGGAAAGAGGAGCTTACCCCAACGCGCTGTTGAGCTGAACCACTACGACGCATCCTGGACTAAAAGTTTCGGCAGGCGTGCCTTGGACGCGAGGAAGAAATCGTAAGGCCAGCGAGGAACCAATGGCGATTTTTGTTGTCCCTTCGCTGCAGGGCACCGGTCCTGCAAATGTCGTTGAATATAATAGACTGCCTTCCTAATAAATATTGTGTAATTTATTTTGGAGATTGAACCTTCATTTCCATGGACAAGCTACTGCCACTTGTTTTCTCTTCTCGTCACCAATGAGTCGCAAGTCCTTCAATACTTAGGGCTACAAGTGACGAGGGATGGTACCGATGAAGAAAATAAGTAGCCAGCATATCGGAAGAACTAGTGCAAGTATCTTAACGCCATCAGAATAAATATGAGTGTTCAATTGCCTCTTTGATCATTCTAGCGTCTTCAGTCACCTCCATGGTTCTCAATCCGGTCTACCTAATGCATGTTAGCCCACAACCTGCCTTCCTCTGTGCCTATCTGCTCTGAACCTTTCAGTCCTGACCTACATACAAGGTCATGTCGGTACTGTATGGTCGCTGAGAAAGGGGTTTTGATGCATTCTAAGCTGCGGGTTGTATTACCAACATCCTAGCGAAAGGAAGTCTTATAATCTACGTTACACGCGCCAACGGCCCTCAGTTTCGCTAGTCATTTCGGTCTTCGCAGGCACCAATTTCCCCGTCTTTGACACTCGCATCAATGAGACAACAGCTAACGGAGTATTGGATGAAAAGATGCGCAGAGTGGAAACCCGGGAAACTAGTGACGAGGTAAATCAGCTCAAGGAAGATCAAGGTTGATATCAAGTTACCTATCAAAACGTGCTGTAAGTGCTTCCCGACCTCCATCACACGTAACAGTAACCATATGCTTGGTCCAGATCTTGAAAGGGATGGGGCACTAAGTGACACAGCCATGCATCGCATTATCGCCAAGTGACACCGGTTCTGTTTCTCCCCGACAGCAACGATACTGAGATCCATGGGCGCCGTGCTTGGTGATGAATTGCTACAGCCAGTGACGCTGTCGTCAAAAGGGTTGTCCCCGATGATGAAACGACGACAAAATTGTGGGCCCAACACTCCAACGCTGTTTGACCTATATTCCTTGCTCCAAGAGTAGTATGGGATTGTCTTGTTGGCGCCAAAGCTCCTTCCAGGCCTACCGACATAATCCATCACCTTCACCACCATTCGCGCCACGCACCTCAATTGAAGCTGCATGTCAGTGGAGACTCTCATGTCTAAGAATCGAGAAAAGAAAGAGATCAAGGACTCGGCCTTGCTTCTCAACGGCTTGTCTCTTGGTGCCTTCGTATGTCCAGCCGGCCTTCTCTAGCACTCTTCGACTCGCAGTGTTAGTGCTGAACATGGATGCCTCCAACCTCAAGAGTTCAGGGCTGTTCTCGAAGCAGAACCTGCAGAGGGCTATCAAAGCCTCACTTGCGAAGCCCTGTCCCCAGTACTCCTCGCCAATCCAGTAGCCGAGCTCCCAGGTGCGATGCAACACATCGTTGCCCTGAATGATGCCTATATTGCCGACGTAAGCCCCGTCCTCTGCTCGGCAAACAGCGAAGTTGTTGCCCGGATCTTTAGCGCAGAGTTTTAGCCAGGCTTCGGCATGCTCGGGCAGATAAGGCGATGGAAAAGTGTTCCGCATGTTCCCTGCTATCTTGAGATTGTTGGCAAGCCGTGCCATATCCGGGGCGTCAGCGAGGGTGGAGGGCCGAATAAAGAGCCGGTTCGTGATAATCACGGCACCACCAGCCGTACCATTACTTTGAGTGGCAGTTTGTGTTTTGGCGGACATATTTGCTGGTTGAGTTGGCAGTAGGTCAGATCGAACAACCCATAAACCGAAAAGGGGCGTCAAGAAATAAATGAGAGTGTATTTTCCCAGAACGGGAAGAAATACACCGAGTCACCTGGACAAAATCCTGCGGCTTCAGAGCGCAGTGGAGAGTAACCAACAAAGTCACCTAGTCAGCTCTTCTTCGGTACCAAGAGCTACAAGCTCATGCTGCTGCAAGGTGTTTTCATGCATGGTACACGGGAAATGGGGACCAGAACAGAAAGCCTGTTGGGAAAAAGGAGGGTTACCGCGCCTTCTCAATGCAGTAGATATCACCCGGCCCGGCCAGCGAAGTTAGGCCCATCTTATCGTAGAAGAAGGCTCGTCGGTGTTATTTTCCTGCTGCGTCCCAAGAACGGCATTGATGGGCGTATTGTATTGGCTTCAGGCCCAGAGCCGGTGTTTGGGAGACCGGCTGGCAAAGAGCTATTGCCAGATGGCAGCTGCTCAAATACAGCTCAGCTTTGCTGGGGATACAGCCTTGGTCTATGCGCCACTAAAACTCATGACGGCTTGAAGGACGGTCGGTAGGTGGGTAATGAGGAGGAGCTAGGTAACTAGCTGCCTGAGGTGCCATGCCACTGGCCGCCAGTGGCTCCTCTCCCATGCCGAGAGCACCGGCCAACATCAATTTTCGAGCTCCGCCAGCCAGACGACCGTGACGTTGGAGACTGACAAAGCTCCGCTCCACCCATCATCTGCTTTGTCTAAAGCTGCAGCACCCACGCACACTCGATCGACGACAACCGGATCCATCATCGCATTCCCTTGAGCTGTCTAGTCACCTCGACATACAACCTTGCCACCAGCTTTCATCATGTCTGGAGGAAGAAGCCCCATGGAGGAGGCCTACGCACGCCTCAGGCAGGTTGCTGAGCAGCAGCAGAAGCGCGGTGGCTTCGGCGGCGGCGGCATGCCCGGCGGCCCTCGCGGCGCCGGGATGGGATTGGCGGGTCTTGTTCTTCTTGGAGGTGCTGCAATTTTGGCTCAAAATGCGCTGTTCAACGTCGATGGTGGTCACAGAGCGATCAAGTACAGGAGGACAAGTGGTGTGAGCAAGGAGATCTACGCCGAAGGTATACCCAGCACTCCCCTCCAATACTTGCAGCAAGCGCTGTTGCTCAGACGTTGAAGCTACAACGGACTGACTCGGTACTGTCGTTTAGGAACTCACTTCGTCATCCCCTGGTTCGAGACTCCTGTCACCTACGACGTTCGTGCGAAACCTAGAAACGTCGCCTCCCTTACCGGAACCAAGGACTTGCAGATGGTCAACATCACCTGCCGTGTTCTTTCCAGACCCGATATCAAGGCCCTGCCCCAGATCTACCGCACATTGGGTACCGACTATGACGAGAGAGTGCTGCCGTCCATTGTAAATGAGGTCCTCAAGAGCGTCGTTGCTCAGTTCAACGCCTCCCAGCTCATCACCCAGAGAGAGATGGTTGCCAAGCTGGTCCGCGAGAACCTTTCCCGACGCGCCGCGCGGTTCAACATTCTCTTGGACGATGTATCCTTGACAGTATGTGTTTTCGCGCCTTGGGTTTCAAGTCCGTGTGCTGATTGAGCTATATAGCATCTTGCCTTTTCTCCCGAATTCACGGCAGCTGTCGAGGCGAAGCAGGTTGCCCAGCAGGAGGCTCAGCGCGCAGCCTTCGTCGTCGACAAGGCCCGCCAGGAGAAACAGGCGATGGTCGTCAAGGCCCAGGGTGAGGCCCGCTCCGCCGAGCTGATTGGAGAGGCCATCAAGAAGAGCAAAGCATATGTCGAACTGAAGAAGATCGAGAATGCCCGTGCCATCGCTCAACAGATGCAGGAATCCGGCAGCAAGAACAGACTGCTGCTCGACTCTGAAGGATTGGGCCTGAATGTGTTTGAAGAACGCGATCAGAAATGAGGCGGCTGCTTTTCGAGCGCAAAAAACAAAAAACAGCAATAATCTCCCCTGTATTTCCACGGTCTTTGAAGGACTTGTACTATAATAAAAACTCCTGAGAGCTTCGGACACAACCTCTCTGCATATGCGTAAGGAGAGGGTCAGTGTATATTAAACCCGTGTAATACAATCACAACCCGCTCGATCACTGCGGCCCCGGTAAGGGCTAGATTTAATGCAGCTGCACAATGGTGATTGGCACTTACTTGCTCTCTATAGATTTATCCGCATCGTCTGCATGTAAGGCACACCTGAGCTTGCGCAGCACAGACCGTGGATGCCTCTGTGTGTGGAAGAGCTCGACGTGGGGCCAGGCATTTCTGGGCTACCCCCTGTTCCACACTACAAACTACCTATTACATAGTAAGGCCCCTCCCCCACCATGACTTAGTATTATTCATTGCCCGCCTCGCAAGCTCGGCTGTAATCGTGCAACTCTCACATCTCCAACCTGACGAACAAACGATACCCACGTCGGAACGAGACCACCTACGGACTTCCACATCCCTTCATTTTCTTTTGAATCCGCAACACCTCTTCACATTTTCCCAAGCAAGTTTTGATCCGTCAAGATGTTGATCAAGTACGTGCGTTCCGATCACTCAACGGCCAGAGTATTCCCCTTCCGGACAGCATAAGACTGATTGCGGGAACCAACACAGGGTGCGAACGTTGACCGGCAAGGAGATTGAGCTCGATATCGAAAACGAATACAAGGTGCGTTATCGAAACCCCTTCCCCTGATCTCATTCGGGGTGCTCAAGGAGAGAGGGATTGTCTGACTGTTCCAATAATAGGTCTCACAGATCAAGGAAAAGGTGGAGGAGAAGGAGGGCATCCCCCCCGTCCAGCAGAGGTTGATCTATGGCGGCAAACAAATGTAAGTCCATACTTCACTAAACATGAGCGGTCCCTCCCGAGTTAGACAACGTGGGCAGAATACCTGACTGACGCGATGCGCACTGGTACAACAGGGTCGATGACAAGTCCGCATCCGAGTACGGCCTCGAGGCCGGCGCCACATTGCATCTGGTCCTTGCCCTGCGTGGTGGCAATTGAATCGGTCAGCTGGAAAATGAGTATCGGCCGAGGTGAATAACGTCGCGGTAACTCTCAAGCATCAAAAAGAACAAGGGCGCAACATTGGAGTGGCTAGGCTGCTGATGAAATGAGACATGCCTGCCATCTCTTGTTTGAGGAAGAACGGCTCTTGGAGTCACTCGGTTGAGGGCAATTTGATAGACGCAAGGACGAATAGGGACACACAGGCACTTGGGTGCTGGATCTGGACAGGGGTCCGGACACACATACGCCAACTAGGAAGGCACGGCGATAGAACACCCGGCCACTAGGAACAACCGTCGCTGATTCAATGATGAATGCATCTTTATATTTTATTTGAAAAGCCGAACCGCCATAGACTTTCAATCCCAACTTCTGTGTAAAATCTATGCCTAAATATACGTCTGTTGGGGCCTACAGCTTGTAGGCTGGGTTACATACTGAAGCAAGTGGGTATATGCCAAATCCTGCCGACGCCCGAATCCCAATATCATGTACCATCCATGTCTCTCAACGCCTTTATATATGTCACAAGTGCGCAAAGAGTAGTCAATCCCCTCCCAAGACGATGATGTGAGTGAAAGCCCACTCAATGTCTCAACGCCTGCCCTTTTTCTTAGGCATGAATATGTCTACCGCCTTCCTCTTTCTAGGCAGCTCCTGGTTGCCCAAGGTCGGGCGGTTCGGTTGCAATTCGTCAAAAGATGCGGGCAACGGCGGCGACTGCGGGCCGATGTTATGAGGAAAGAGTTTGTGGGCACGAGGCGGCTCTGCATTTCTGGTGGATGGTTCGGGTTTGGGCGGAGGTCTTTCGACTCTAATGTTGCTCTTCGTCCGAGGTGCGTTTCCGAGAATGCCGCCACCACGTCGTAGACCTGCCGACTGCGGCTTCAACGAGGGAGGAGATGGTTTAGATCCGGAGTAAGAGCTGGCGGACGTGGAGAGACTCCGATCATTGAACCCTGTAGGTTTGTTGGGGGAAGAGATGGAGCCAGCCGAGCCGCCGGTCTTGCCCTTATGCCTGGGCGCTCCTTCGTCACCAAATAAATCTCCACCCTCATCATCTGAAGAGTCGGAAACATAGGTGGTCTTGGATGCCGCGACATATGTGGATTGAGTGGGAGGGCGGCTGCTGGTAGATGTAGGTCGAAATACCGGCTGAGTCGAGATCCGATGCTCGGCGGCCATCGAAGGCGGAGCCTTGCTCAGTCGCGGGGCTCTTATCAAGCCTGTAGGGACGGCCAGGTTGCTTCTTATGCCAACAATCTCCTTGGCCTCTCTGCGAGCTTTCTTCATGACACTGGCGCCCGTGGTCGTCTTCATCCTGCTTCCGGCCGCGAAGCTGAGGGAGCTGGGGAGCTCCTTTCCTCCCCGACCCCGCGTTCCGAAAGTACGGCCTGTTTTGGGTGGCTTCGGGAGGAACCTAGCAAACTTTGGATCAACGATCCTGCTGACATTGTTATCCTTCTTCTGCTGCAGGCCTTGGACCCTTGCAAGCAACTCAGCCTCGGCCTGTTGTTGGGCATAACGGCGTTCTTCGGCATATCGTTCGTATATCTTGTACCATTTCGACGGGTTCTTAGGGGCGTAGTTCTTATCGTGGCTTTCAGTCGGAAACTCCTTCTTGATGAGGCGTAGCCAAATTTCGGATGTTTCACCTTGAATGTGAGGAGAGTTGATTTCGATCTCGCGGAGCTGGGCTGGGTTTGTGACCCTCATGAGAATGTCGCGGACATGGTGGTATTGAAGGGTATCGCCGTTTCCAACACTGCTCAGTTCGGTGATGTGCCTTTGGCACACCGCAATGCACAGCTCAGCAAGCGATTTGACTGGAGCCATGGTTTCTGTTGTGGCTGTAGACAAAGAAACAAGCTTGGTGTTCTTCCTGTCTTGGTGCTAATTTATGGGTGGGTATGTGGTGAGTAATGAAGGTCCGAATCGCAGTCTCATTGTCGACAAAGACTGGCGCAGTAGATGGTGTTGGAAAGCCTTCAGAAGGAGTTCGAGTAGGCCCTCAAGGCCCTGTGATGAGGAGGTTCTGATCCAATGCGATGCTTGGCTTCTGTTATTGCTGTTGTTAGCCTTTGCGTAGACATAGGAAGGCGCAGGCGGACAGGTGCTTTTAAAGAGGTCAAGACGCTGGAGTTCCAGGTTTGTAGTGGGGCATGCACCTTTTGAGTGGTTACCCAGAGTCAGTTTGGGCTCATCCCTGGCCGGAATGGGGATCGACGCACATTCACTAACATGTACTTGTCTGTGCTTTGATCTTGCCTATAAGTTCTTGGTCGTTACATCTTCTTTGAACGTAGTGTATGGTAGACATTCTTTTTCAAATAGGTTCTATCTTATGACTGTAACTAGAAGCACTTTACGAAGGAATTTGTACAGTACCATACAATCTGGAAGCCGCAGTTACCTCGAACTGTTACTTCAATTGGAAGTGAAGCAAGGCTCAGTATGTCACATGACGCTACGCTAGTCTCCATCTAGACAGCACTTTCCATCCACCTACCAGGTACCTTGGGTGCTACAGTGGGTAACTTAAACTTCGCAGGCTATCCTTCGTCATTGCGGATAAGCCATCAACTTCACCTCAACTAAATATCGCGGGTTCCGCAACGCCAAAAGGATATCCCCACCAGTTCACACTTCCAGAATGGCTGAATCCAATTACATCAAACCGGAACCATACATCAAGCCTGACCCTGAGGCTGTGACGGCCTCCCCCCTTGACGACGACGATCTGTACGAAGATGCCGGCGACCTCGAGTTCTTCGACCAATACAGCGACCAGGGCTCATTTGGCCAAGCATACTTAGCCCGTGTGCCAAAGGACTTGTGGGAAGCATGGGACAGCCTACCGGATGACGCTGAAATTGAAGTTGGCACGATGCGACAGTGGGACGTTGTGCGCCCAGATGGCAGTATTGAGGTATGTTGTATTACGGGCCGCGAAGGACTGGACAGCTGCTTAATTGACTATCTGCCCAGCACCGCTTCAAAATGCTACTCAACTCCGACCGAGCCGAGCATCAACTGATGCCGAAGGAGTACGACCTGGAGATGGGCAAGGAGCTTGCGCGCAGCACTTTCGTCTTCACAGAAGAGGACCTGCCTGGCTTCAAGGCGAAGTCTAAGGCGAGAACCGACGCGGCCAATGCTGGTATCCCGGCCCGTTTCCTGCGGCCCAAGGCAGACAAAGTGGAGAAAAAGCCGTTCGAGAAAGGGCGTCGTTGGCAGCCCTACTACCGCAAGGCGATTCCTAGTAAGCTCGAACCAAACCAACTGTGATATCTCGAGTCTAATTTTGCGCAGAGAAAACCAAGATTGCCTCCAGAATCCAGTACGAGCTTGCTTGTAAGCCTGTTGATAACGCCGAGAGTCAAGCAATCCTGCAGCGGAAGCAGGTCGAGGCCCAGAGGCCCAAGCACACGCTTCAGATCATGGAGCAGCGCGCAGCTAATAGCATTATACACCATGGTTCGGCTGCTGCCGTGGAGAAGTTTGGCTCCTTCATCGTGAGTAGCGAACAATCAGCGTCTTGCGTTTCGCCGCTAATGCAGCACAGAAAACATCTGCGCCTACGAAGGCCACGAAGCCCAAAAAGGCCGAGAACAGAGCCGCCCGTATGTCGGAGGAACAGCTTCTCGACGGTCTCATGGAGGCTTTCAGAAAGTACGAATACTGGAAAATGTCGATTCTCA
The DNA here is from genome assembly GCA_030867225.1 of Colletotrichum caudatum. Taxonomy (NCBI): domain Eukaryota; kingdom Fungi; phylum Ascomycota; class Sordariomycetes; order Glomerellales; family Glomerellaceae; genus Colletotrichum; species Colletotrichum caudatum. Next base: position 74,940 of record MU846098.1, read on the forward strand.
AGGCCAGATTCGACCAGCCCGAGGCTTTCTTGCGCCAGACCCTGGAGAAGATTGCGGTGCTCAACCGATCGGGTATCCACGCCAATGAATGGTCTCTACAAGAGCATCTGAAAAGTATGGCTTCCGGTGCAACCAGCGAGACAGCTCCCGAAGAAGCTGCTGCTGAAGATGACGACGAGGAAGTGGCTATGGAGGATGTTGTATAAACGATTGTACTGTTATCACATGGTTTGCGGACTTGAAGGCTCGAAAGGCATTGCATGGCGTTTGGATGGGCACTGCTCGACTTGGTTCGAGGGTGTTTTGTTACTTTTCAGGGACTTGGGGACTTTGATACCCCGGGGGCACTGGGCTACGACACGTGTCGAAAGATTTGGCTTAGCCACTAATCGACTTCCAGGCTTTGGGACGGGAGGCGAATAGAATAGGCCTTCCGCTTTCTCATCAAGAGCTTTTTGCAACATTTTTTGGTGTGGTACTTTTCTGCGGCGTTCAACATGAGGCGCCCGGTCTTGGAGCATCGCGGTTTTCCCCGCGATTGGAAGATCGCCTCTCTTCAAAGTGGGGAACCCACTAACTTCATCCTTACAAAACGACATGTCACGGTAGATGTGTCACGTATCCATTCAAACGCCAGGCGTGCATGCATTTCTAGAAGAGCCCTTTGCCTCTATGCGGCTCCTACCATCGCAATCATGCTTCGGAAAACGCTCAACCTTGTCTTTGACTTTGATGGGACAATCACCGAGAAGGACACAATCGGTACCTTGGCACAGATTGCTTTGCGATTCCAGAATGAACGCGGCATCTACTTATCTTCCGCGTGGCAGCAGATACTCAAAGACTACAACCAAGACCACACGCACCATGTTTCCACATACAAACCTGTCGCAAATGGCCGTCTCTCTCTCCAAGAAGAGCTCGCCTATCTGCGGGGGTTGAGTGTAGTTGAGCTGCGGTCTGTTCAGCGTGTGGAGCAGTCAGGGCTGTTTCGGGGCATCACAAGGGAAGACCTTGAGAAAGCTGGGGATGCCGCGAGAACGGAAGGGATAGTGAAGCTACGTGATGGGTTTGCGGAGCTTATGGACTTGGCCAAAGACAACGGATGGGCCGTCTCGGTGGTTTCTGTCAACTGGTCGAGGTCCTTCATCAGCGGCGTCTTGTCTGACTACAGTTTCGACATCGTTGCCAATGAAATCGAGACGGATGGAAGCATATCAGGGCCAGATGTGCTCGGGGAACCGTCACGACAGACTAAATTAACGACTTGTGAGGATAAGCTGCGCGCTTTGCGCGCCTTGGCCATTCGACAGGGAATAGAGGATGCCGGAGCGTTGGTCTATTTTGGCGACTCCACAACGGACATAGAGTGTTTGCTGGAGACCCGTGGCGTCGTAATGTCGTCAGGGCCGGACTCGAGCTTGATGACAACTCTGGGGAGGGTAGGATACGAGGTGTCCCACGTAGATGAACATCATTCCTCTAGCAGCATTGCATGGGCCTCGACGTTTGTGGAGGTTTTGACGAGTGGCTTTCTCACTTCTATGGTTGATTGAAAACCTGGGGGCTACCGAAAATATTTAAATCCTGCCCAAGGGGGACCGTATTGGCAACCACTTATCATTATGTACGTGTACTGCGTCTGGCTCTTTGTTTGCAGAACTGCAGCTTGCAAGAACATACGACAGTTTTTATACAAGCCTGTGTCTGAGACAATGCAGTTGAATACGCTTCAATATTCTACTTTTGCCCAGAAAGAACTACAAAAAAAAATCAATAATGTACGTGGGTTGTTCAATTATTCATTAGTAGCTACTGCGAAGAATATAAACATCTACAGCCGTCGGTCAGAGCTAAGGATGGATATCAGACTCACCAAGTGCTCAGCAACAAACCCAACTTAACAGACTCACCCACCTCTACATTTACACAGCTAGTCGACAACAACCATGTGCTTTTATCGGGGAACCGTTTACAAGTGCAATCACAGCGAGTTTGGTAAGAAGGTTTCCGATTGCAAAGATCAGCGGGACTTTCTCGCTGGCACCACCAAAGACAAGAATGTGTGCGCCAAGCGCCATATTCATTCGATGAATCGTATCCGTGTTGATACCAACTGCAGAAAGTGCCAGCGTCTCGATGCACTCAGTGCCCGCACTAGAAAGACGTTCTTGAGTCTTCAGGAGAACTTGCAGAAACGCAAGGCTGATGGTGGCAAGAATGAAAAGGAGACACCTAAGACTACCCTCAAGGCTGAAGACGCCGATGAGGCTGATTAGTTCCTCAAAGAAGACTTGTCTTCTGATATTTTCCTTGGTGATTTTGCAGGAAGGTAAATGCATTTGCCTAGTCTAACAATGCCTTCTAGCTAGTCAAGGTATCCAACAATGCCACACCTTCTAATACTGCCAAGGTTATGTCTTAAACTCACAACCCCCATCATCTGTGATAGCCTCTTTGAGTGATATCAAATACTGAAGAACTGGAAGTGGCGTAAGAGTGTTCTATGTTTCTGGCCCGGATCGTTTAAGCCAGCTCGTCGTGTTCGAATGAGCTGCCGACAAACTGCCCCTAGAACTTCCACCACCGCGTTTTTGCTTTATTCTCTTCATCCTCATTGATGCTGTTTTCCTTCATCACATTCAGGAACACCCTTTCCAGGGTGGCGCCGCCGATGGAGTAGTACTCAATGCCATAATCCTCCTTTGCAGCCTCCAACAGATGAATTAAATCAACAATCGTGCTGACGCCACCCTTGTTCTGATTATCTTCCGTCTTGTCTTTTCTCAGGGTCCTTGATCCCTGAAAGGTGAACCTGATTTGGCCGCCAAGCACTTCTCGCTCAATCATGGCCCCATCTATCCTCTCTTGGACCCAAGACCTGACGGAAGTCATCTCCTCGACCGTGGACAACGGTGCTGTTTTGAGGAGTATCTGAATGTAATATACATTGCTGTATCTCAGACGAAGTGTTCGGGTGGTGCCAATAGCGAGAATCCGTCGTGACATGACGGCGGCTCTATGGGCGAGAAAGTCTGCCTCCTCCATACTATGCGTCTGCATCTGACATCAGTATGCAGCGACAAGAAGAAACGGCCACTAGAAGCTTACGGTGAGCAACAATGAGTGATTTGGTGAGATTTGGCGGATTGTCTTCCAGAACGCTCGCTTTGCCATGGCGTCCATGGCTGATGTCGGCTCGTCCAAGACAAGGACCGGAGGTACGCCTAAAATTGATCAGCAATCACTGTTTCTGAGACCTCGGCAAAGGGTCAGGGAATTAATACCAATCAGTGCAATAGCGAGACTCAATTTTCGCTTGTTTCCGCCCGAGAGCTTAGAGGCTGATCGACTGGCAAATGGTGACAGACCCAGCTTGGCCATGATTATGTCAACGTTCTGCTGGACATTCTTGACGCCCTTGATCTTTGCAAAGAAGACCAGATGCTCTTTGGTGGTCAAAAAGTCCAGAGCATCGTACTGAGCACAAACTTTGAATATTTAGCATTGCCATCGTCCAACGAAACGCCCTAGTGGGTGTGAGCTTACCGCCGAGATGCCTATGTGCAGAGACACTCCTTGTGTTCTCTCCGCAGAGATATCCGTTGCCGTAATCTGCCGTCAGCTCTCCCCGGATCAAGTCGATCAACGTTGATTTGCCCGCCCCATTGGGTCCAATGAGTGCTAACACCTCGCCTTTGCCAATGCCGATAGAGACATCGTTGACAGCGATATTCCGTCCAAAGGTCTTTGTGAAGTGCAAGGCCCGCAAAGGGTCGTCCTTGACCTTCTCGATTCGGACCTTTTCCGCCTTTACTTCATCGCTCGGGCTACTTGGCAACTTTTCTGAGTCTGCAATCAAAGAACCATGACTGACTGCTTCAACACTTTGAAACGAGTGGTGTCTTTCCAGCCACAAAAGAAGACCAAACAACGCGACGACTTGAACAATCAAATACAGGACTGGCCCACCGTACGCATGGATTGATGAAGCTGGGGCGATTGTACCATCCCTACAACTAACACCCATGACGTTGAGTCCAAAGGCAACAGATCTAAAGACGTTTCCAATGGGAAAGAATACGTTCAGTCCAAAGGTTGTCGCTGTCAGTACACCATCCACCTTCGCAGCGTCAACAAAGGAGTTTGGGACCTAAGCAATGATTAACCACGACCTGGCTCATTCCGAAGGGTGCTGTGACCGAGTATACTCACTACAAATGCAACAATGACAACGGCGAGCATGAGAGTGCTTAGGAAAGATGTTGCAAGAAACGCCCCCGGTCCGGTCTTGCACAGAACCGACATGATGTAGCTAAAGAGAAGGGCCGCTAGGCCATAGAGGGCCAGGATTGGGAACATCAGCCAAGCACCCCCATACCAGAGGGGCAATTTGCTTCCGAGATGAGAGGTGACCGCCAAAGAGATAACAGAGACGAAAAAGAAGTCGAATAAGGCGTACGCAACCCACAGAGGCGCTCTTCTAATCCCATTGGCATAACCGACCGAGCGCACTTTCCGGGTCTTTTCGATAGAGGGATACAGAGAGAATGCTGCCGGATACACAGCCTGCATCAAACAGAAAAAGACTGCATAGAACATGCCGGAACCCGCGGGGCGCTTTTGATACCTAGTCAGCCGCGGTTGCTATGTTGTGGGAGAAAACAGCTTACTTCTGGCATCTCACCCATGGTGCCATACGATGCAGTGATCTCAGAACCGCTGTGAATCTGGCTGTACAGATTGACAAGCCGCATGCCCTCATTGACTCCGTATTCAGTGAATAAGGCAATGACAGGGTTGCTCGTGTTGCTTTCCATGAAAATGCCACCTGGCAATACTCCCGCCTTGTTCTCGTTCAGGTATTCCATGAACCCGTCTAGTGTTGCAACGGGCCTGACCCATTCGGCATACTGAGACAAATCGAAATACCTGGTTACAGATCCATTATTGTTCATAAAGTTGTATAGTGATTCGTTCACAGAGGGAGGACCACCAAGAAGCAAACCGGGGGAGGTTTTCGCTACCCCGTCAATCAGGTGGCTTCCCCCATACGATAGGTAAAACTCGTGTCCGGAGTAGAGAATTGGCTGGATATCAGCACAAAGGGGCGCCGTATATCCTTTCAGAATACCGGAAAAGAAAGGAGTGACGGCTATGGGCAGTGCCAAGGTGTATATGTAGGGCCACCGATATCTCTTCAAGACGATCATTCTCTTCCAGAAAAGAGTTTTCACTTGTGACCAGAATGATACCAGCTTCCCAGGTGTTAGATTGAGATCCGGATCGTAGGATGATGATCCAGTGTTGCCAAGCTGTACAGGGTAATCGGCTACCCGCAGGAAGACGTCCTCGACTTGTGGGCCTGTTATAGAGACATCGGACACACCGGCCGCAGCCAAACTTGTCGCCAAATGGGCAGCGGTGGTAGAGTCGGGCGTCATGTATACTGCAAAGGGTCAGTTGTTGACTATCAACATGCACAAAGGGATTTGAGGTAGGTTGTTTAAGACGAGAGACTTCGGGTGGTTTACCAAGTTGATCTTGATGGGCGATGTGAGGGTATGGCTGATGAATAGGAGCATTCAGATGCGGTATAGAGACCTTATACCCTCCACCATGAAGCTGCTTTAGAGCTGTAGTAGGTCCACAGCACTTTACCTGTCCCTTGGAAAGAATCACCATGTGATCTGCAAGAACCTCAACCTCGTCTAAAAAATGTGTCGTAAAAATGATGCTTCGCCGGCTTCGCTGTTCCAAAAGGATCTCCCAGATAATCCTTCTGGAAAGGGGATCCTGATTTGCGAAGCAGTTAGTTATTCTACTAGCCACTACGATCCAGGGACACGGCTGGGGACACGCTGCACTTACCAATCCCGAGGTACACTCGTCGATGAGACAGACCAAAGGGTCTCCAGCCAACATGCATGCCAGCTGTAGTTTTCTCATCTGGCCACCACTAAGAGTGCGGGCGAGGCTTTTGGTCTTGTGAGCCAGACCGCAGTCAGCAACGAGCAGCTTCAGGTTTTTGTTGCTATGACTGCCACCTTTGATACGTGTCCAAATGCTGAGATGCTCCTCTACCGTGAGCTCTGGCCAGAGAGTGTTTTTTTGGGGACAGATACCTTGGAAAGATCAGCCAATGCTTCTGACAGGGGGCGAAGCCGTGACGAACCCAGCTGCGAAGGAAATGCGTTGATATGAACCGTGCCACTGGTCGACGGCAGGAGACCGGCCATTATTTGCAAAGTAGTGGTCTTTCCGGAACCATTGGGGCCAACAAGGCAGAGTATTTGACCTCTGTGTCCCAGAAGGCTGACACCATTCACAGCACTGCAAGACACTCGCTTGTTCCAGTAACCAACTCTTCCAGCAAGAGATGGTCTGAAAGCTTTCTGGAGATCCTTTGCCTCAACTGCGATCGAGCCTGCGCTCCCGAGGGATCCTTCTCCAGCAAAGGTCCGTCCCTTGTATGTAATGCCGTGTACAAATTTCTCGACCAGTATAGCTAATAGAGGATATACGACAATAGCCACGACCAAGAGGCACACTAGCGTGTTTCCGCTTACTAGAACCCGGTTTGGCGCCGAGAAAGCCGTGGGAGGTATGGCTCCCAACATTGAGGGCTGCTGGTTGGCCTCCCAGTAAGACATGAATTGAACGAAGAAGAAGTGGTTTGAACTTGGGAAGAAGAGGGACATGGATACGACGGTTGCTTTGGAGGTATTTTGCAGACCGGTCAACACAGCGCCAACAGATAGTATCAGGGAGGCCCCAGAGACGTAGACTGGCGCCGTGTGAGCTTTCCGAAAGCAGGATGACGCAAACACAGTTGAGCTGTTGACAGCCAGACCAAGGAGAACCTGCCACATGATGGGAATTGCTGCACTGCTCGTTGACCAGAGTATGTTCCAGTGCATGGCACCAAATAGAACCCATAGAGGAAGATAAAAGATGTTAAAGATTGCAAGATACGACAAGACCCGAACAGTGGCGTTGCCGCCCATGGCGTCGACTAGTTGCGACATCCCGTCCCCACGCTCTTGGGTTATCAAGCTGGTCAGGTGGAAAATTTGCTGGACGAAGCCGAGGAAGAAGGAAAAGCCATAAAGATTCGCTATCAGCCTTTGCCAGCTAGAACGAAAGCTTCTGTTCCACTCATCCTGGGACTTGCTCGTGAAGAGAAATGTGGCCGGGTTGGTGTTCGAGTTGGTTACTGCATTCTCCACAGCAACCTGTAGAGGCAAGAGTAAACTCTCAAGGTCGCCATTGTGCTGGAACACATTGTACGGGAATCCTCGCCTGGCTGGGTCTGCTCGAATGGTGTAGTTCCAACGATGACCTCCATCGGTGGTGTCGAAAGAAGTTGTCTGCGGCGAGTCTTTGAAGACGACGGAAGCGTGGCAGCCGCTGATGCCCCGAATATTGGCGAGGCACTCTGTCAGGAGACCTCGTTCATCGTCCAAGTACCGAACAGTGTCTGGTCGTAAAGCTTGCGTGATTTTGGCGATGGCCTCGTCCACATCAGGTCCAAGGCCCGGAGGTTTCACAATGAATAAGGGCTTCTCTGTGATAGTTTCGGCAAGGCTTGGGAGTGGGCTCGGCTTTCCCACACCGTTGATGCTTCTGCTCATTGTGAGGTTCGGCAAGTTGAGCAAGATGGCCATAATAGTAACCGGAATCAGATATGCCTTGACGATGAATCCAACCGGATGTCTGGCGACGGCAACAAGAAATGTTTTCCAAGTTAGCGCGCGAAGCTGCCCGCAAAACAGAGCTAAGCATGAAAGCCGTCCCATGGCGATGTTGACGGTGACGACCTGGCAAAATGAGAAAATGATGGCTTGAATAGTCTGTCCGTGCCTATTGAACAAACTTGAGAAATCAGTTGCAGAGGGCCACGAGCGATAATTATATGACGCCAAAACTACCCCGTTGAGGTTTATGCCTACCCTGCAAGTTGGCGGCCAATAGATAAGATGTCGTTATTCGACCTCGTTCTCTTTGCCAGAGCTTCTTTCGAAACCCTTGTTGACGTCCTACAGACAGGAGATACAGGCGACTGGCCTGCGTGATCAGTCTTAGACAAGTTCGTGACCCTCTTTTCTTATGCCTCTACGGTACCCTGTCGGCGGCAGGCGCCAGAACCATCGTCAGTCAGATAATTCCTGCGGTAGAGGGGAACGACACGCCCACATGGCCCCTTTTGGCTTCGATTCCTAACCAGAGCCTTGAAGGGCCAAAAGGTGTGTCGTAATGCGAAGTCAACTGAACTCCGGTTGCCGATCGATCTCACCCAATGCGGGCACAAACTGTCAAGTCGCATCGAGCAATACTCGGTGGCCCAACGCTTTTTTGCTCGGCAAGAGCTGGCCATAGAGGTTCCGTATGGTGTGATTTCACGACATTAGGAACCTGTATCGGCGCGCAAACGCACCGCCCATATGCAGCCAGATGTCAGAGTCCAACTGCATGTAGCTGTATTTTGTTAAACCTAAAAGCCACGTATTGTTCGTTGCTTTCGTTCAAACCATGTAGCAGACCACACCCTTTCCACGACTGTCACGGGAGTACGGCAGGATACAGTTAGGTAATAGAACACAGTAACAAGGGTGCCCCTAGAAGTCACTCGGGGGCCATGTCAATCACGAGACAGGAAAAACGGAACCAAACAGTCTCAATGGCTCTGACTGAGCAATGGCGGATAGCTGTGATCAAAACAAGAAAACCGCAGCTGGTTGAATCTTACTCCACGTAGCAGAATTTCCTCCCGGGCCTGGAGACGGGTCATGGCACAATGGCCGTGTCGGGGTCGTTGATATAAGTCTCGGTTGGCAGAAGTGAAGTCCGAGCGGTGTACGTAGCTGCGGAAGGCAATGAGATAGACACCTGGCGGCGAGAAGACAGGACGAGACAGATCAGATGCGGCCGGGTCAGGTGTTAGGTTTATCGGAACGAGTTGCAGAGCCAGCAAGCGGTCAGAAACCCGCATGGCAACCCAGCAAGGCGGCAGGAAGGCGGACCAGAAAAATGAACGCGAGTGAAACTAGAAGCTTTGCGACAGCGGCTGCAGGAAAACACGAACAAGACGAGGCGGGCTACCCAGGGTTCTCGTGTTGTTGCAACTCCCAGCTGATGGAATGAAGGGTCTTGAATCGGAACGGCCGCAAACAGCAAACTTACTCGCCTTACATGACCCCGAATTGCTACGGTGACGGCAGACGCTGCCAGCCGTGAGATAGTCGAACGGGGCTGGCCCCTGGGCCAAGGAGTTCGGCCCAGAAAGTGGAAGCATGAAACAAAAGTCATCGAACATGATGGTTGTGACACCACACGTCTGCCGGATGTCAGGGCCGGTGAAAATAAGGTACAGAAGGAGAAGTGGGTAATTTGAGCTGTCAAGCTGGGTAATGCAGAACATACTGCAGCGGATCGAGAAGGCGGGGGGGGGGGGGTTGATGTTTGGCTGCGACTGCGAAGGTTGCAATTGGAAGTTGAGGAGGCTATGCATGAGTTCGGGCAGTTCAGCTTCTGGGGCATGATATTTGCCGCACCAGAAAACAGTGTCTGTTACCTATATGCGCGCAGACCGGGGCCCGAGCGTCCAAGTGTGCAAGGGCCTGGAATCCATGCGCTAGGAGTTGCACTTCGGCATGAGCGAATGTGAGCGTGACGGCAGAACAGTTCGGACGGGGGTCGTGTGGATAGGTCATTGTTGTGGCTATTGTTGCGGAAGAAAAATCTGGCGCCTGTGTCTGGGAGGAAACGTGTGGGCTTGGCCGAGTGTGGTCGATTAGGTAGTGAGGAGGATCGAACGAATACCTGCCTAGGTACCTACCTACCGGTAGATCAAGGCAAGAGGAAAGCAATAAGGAAGAAGACTGATTGATGACCAGTGAAACAGATGGGATGGTGAAGTGAAGGAAGCGTTCGCCGGCCCAGGTGCTCGGTACCTATCCAAGGAGAGGTAAGGTGCTTGCTTGCTTGCTTTGCTTTCTGTATCCACAAGTGCAGCGCTCCGTCCAAACTAAAGGCGCCCGCCCACCTAGTAATAAACTAGATAGGTAGGTATCTAGGTACCTGACTAAGGTTCTGTACGTACATACTGGTGGGCTCCTCTGAGATGTGATGAGTTCCTGGGATCGGGCAGGGGGCGAGAGCTAGGAGGCAAGCCGCGTCTGGGCCAATGCAGACAGACTACTTACCTACAAGAGGCAGTGGAGGGAGAAACGTACATCGTACACCAACGTACAGAGTACATACATATTGTTTCCTTCGTATCGCTATTATTGTGTACCTGGCAGCCTCACGAGGAACCTTGCAAACTGTACCTTGGTTTCCTTCGTTTCTTGGAGCCCGAACCTGCGCCGTACGGTACCTACCTATCTACCTACCTAGGCGGTGTGGCCGCACCTCGAAGCATGCAGAATCCAATGGCTTGTTGCTAGGTACCTAGGTAGATAGATATCTAGGTAGTATACGTATACTTCGTACAGTAGGTAGAGGCAAGACAGCAATGTCTCCCCTCCCTCCAACGTCGATCAAGGCCTTGCGGTCCATCGCTTAGCCCTCATAATAGTTTAGTGTACTGACTGGAGCACCAGGTGGACGGTGGCTGGGTGCTAGGTACTGATTTGGCCATGCTTTCCTGTCACAACAGCCTCTAGTTGTCTTTTGTTTTCCCTTGTCGCACCACAAGAATGAGACGCTGTATCACGCATCGTAGGTATGTAGGTACTGTACGATACATGCGTCTGCAGTGGTTAGGCAAGTGGGGTAAGTCAGACCTGTGCATACGCGCGATGCAGGACAATCAGCAGAAAACCAATGCAAGCCGCCCTTGCAGGAGCAAGCTGATGGTTCGCCGTAGCGGACGCTTTGAAAGTCCGGGTCTTCACTAAGTAGTAGTCCGCTGGCAGAGAACGAGAGCGTCCTTGGTTGGGCATTCCCCAATCCCACCCAAATGCTTGGTTAAATAAGTGACCAGGATCCATCGACCAAGCAACGATATGTTGATGCATTGATGCACTGATCAGGCTGCAGTTGGTTGATGGATAGGCAATTATAATGCAGTCGTCCCCTTTTGCTGATTGTCTTATTTCCCTCGGTTATCGACTCCAATTTCCTGCATCCTCAGCAAAAGCCCCCTCCTACGTCGGAGGCCCTTTCATTCTCTTCCACAACAGCTGTACAAGCTAAGCGACACCAGATATATTACATCTCCAGCAACAATCGCATACGCTTCAGGGGGGAGGAAAGAAAAGCAGACAGATGCTTCGACAGAATGTGTTCTTTACCCAGGTACCCACCTAAGCACCTGAAGTGGGTAGGTAGGTAGGTAGGCAGGTAGGTAAGTAGGTAAGTAGGCAGGCAAAGAATGAAACGAGCATTCTTCCTGCAGACCGCTGGGCCATGTTGTTGCGGACGGCCCAAAGCGCTAGCGCCCTTGGCCAATAATCCTAGACTGATGATCCCTCCCCCCCCCCCCCCCCCCCCCCCCCCTTAAAGTCCCCTAAAACAACCCACCCCCTCCCCCCTTTCTTCACCTCGGCACCATGTACCTATCCACTATCCGCTCGACAAACGATACCTTGCTTCAGTATGCAGTAGCCATCTCCTTCCAACGTACCGGATATCAGCCCAGCCCAGCTCAGGTACCTACCTAAGTAGCTTGGATGCTTACTACCTAGGTACCTAGGTGTAGGCCTGTTGCCTCTCTCCAGCCTGTGCAGTGCATTGCCTTCCCGCATTGCCTGCCATCTCCCGTCCTCCACCTCCGTGGCCCACCGCTGCCCCAGTCTCACCAGCCCGCCCGTCGCACCGTCCCCTCTCCGTCGCTTGCACCGCTTCTCCTCCTCTCCAGCCCAAGATATTATGTGTGTGCACGCCCTGTTCTCGTGCCTTCTGTTCTCTAACACAAGACCCCAAGAACCAAAGGCCCCTTCGTCAGCCGGTCGTAACCTCTTTTCATCTACAACGCGGAATGTGTGACTCGATTTGACACCACTGCCCTTTATCCCCCATATTGCCCCCCCCCCCCCCCCCCCCCCCCCCGGCCTAGGTATTCGTCTTGTGTCTGCCCGTGTTGTTTGTTTGTCCATCCCTGTTGCCACTGAACTCCCCTCTGCCGATACCAATACAATACCCTCGACTTTCTTCTGTCTCCTCGACCCTCCCGTCCCAAAACGACGTCCCTCGACAATCTCCAACACCTTCCCTTCGAAAACCACTTAGACCTCCCTTGACGAACGACCACCAGAAAATATCAGACCGAGACTACGCAAACGCGATCTGTCGCTCACACCCGTAACCGGGGTTTCGCCTACTCAATTGCCCAGCCGCCCTAGAACATATCGTGCAAACCCGCGACGAGACTCATTGTTTTTGCCGCACCCTCTCCCACATTTCTTGCAGCTAATGTCGCCCTCGCCCGCCTGACATCTCGGGCCCTCCGTCTTCGTTCACCATGGAACCCGTTCCCGAGACTGAGAGAATGGAGGAGTTCCGATCTTCGCCTCTTCCCTCGCTCCGCATACAGAACCCGACCCTCATCCCTTCCGCCGTTACTGAGCCCGAACCTCTGCGAAAACCTCCCACTCTGCGCCGCCAAACAGATCCAAGTCCCACTTCTCCAACTGCCCCTTCTTGGACTTTTACCCCTATGCCCTATCGGCCCCGTACGACCTCACCCCTTTCTGGTCATCACACGAGATCGAGGTCTGCAGCGAGCTTGGCTCCTCCAATGTCTCGCACACAGTCAATGCCTGGCGTCAATGCCGCTGGTCATATTCTGTTCTCTCCTCAACTTCGCCCCTCGAGCCCGTCCGGGTCACCCAGCCGCATCCGAACCCCGCGGAAGCCTGCCGACGAGGCGTTTCCCACCTCGCCCATTCGCACCTCAGTATTGGAGTCGGATCGTAAGGTTACTGAGCGCAACAGCTCCCCTAACTTGATGGGAACAACCCCCTCCATGATCCTTCCCCGACACCGTCGTCCGTCTTCGCCATTACGACATCCCGGTCACGCTAGCACTGGATCGCTTCCGACCCCCACTACGCCCACATCTGCAACCTCCTCGCCGTCTTTCAGAGGATACGACTCCTTCTCTCACGGCTATGGTGCCTCAGCTTCATTCCCGTCGTCGTCGGTTCCATCTACCCCAACTTCGACGAGGTCGAGAAGCCCAAGCATTTCTAGTCTCGAGACCATACCAGACTCGCCCGACGCCGAGGAAGCTGCCATGGAAGCAGAGAGGATCGCTCAGCTCAAGGCTGCTGCGGAGGCCGCCGAGGGTAACGATACTGGAGAATATAAGGGGAAAAGCAGCCTGGACGTACCCTTGCGGGGCAGAACGTTGGGGTTTGGGTCGCGGGACAAGCGGAAGAGGTGGAGTGTTTGCGGTGCTGAACGGCGGCAAGATCTTGATCTGGAAACGATTTGGGAAGATTGAAAGAAACAAATATGCGTTGGAGCTATGCTGGAGCCCCAGAAAGCAGCTGAGCAGACGTTGAACTCGTCTCCAGCGACAAGCTAGTACGCATCGGGCACGGGATGGCGTACACCTACCTCCCAACACCCACTTGTGCAGAGCGTTGGTTTTCTTTGCATTGCATTTGGCATCTGATAGGTAAGGGGCATGACGGCGTTCAGTGAACTCCTTCTGATACCCTACACTGCATTTCACCCCTCAAGGGCACCACGGAAACATTGTTATCATGTACTGTACTTTACGATGGCTTATCCATGCCCCTTGGCTCTTTCTCTCTCCCTTTGGGGGCTCGACCCACTGGTTCGAGGGTTGGCGTAGGCGGTCTGTCAATCAATGAAATTCGTCACATTCACGAGGATTTGATCCCTTTTGAGGACATCCTGTCGTTCAAGCTGCCGTAAACCCACTTTCTTCGCTCAACGTGCGAGTGTCTGTCTCCGTTGTTGCCGCCCCGAAGGTGGCGCTCTTCGCCCCCCTTGCTCAATACTATCTTTCCCCCTTCCCCATATTTTAGTAGGCGACTCCCAATAGACAGCACTCATAGTGTCCCCTCTGTTCTTCAGCCCTCCACATCGTGCAGCCCTTGGTGGTTCGAAGGCGATCCTTCAACTCCCTAGAGACTCGGCTGAGAAGGTGGGTGACAACGTATAAAAGCGAAACTGAGTAACGGCTTCTGAGTTGATGTTTCCCCCATTTCAACCTCACCAGTCGGCTATTATATTCAGCCACGTCATCATTGAACTCATAGAATTTGGTCCCGGACCCATTTTCTCTCCGCCTTTGTTTCTTGCTCACGCGGCTTCATCGGATTTCGCAATGCGGTACGCCCAACTCCTGGGGGTCATTCTACTCCACTCCAGAAGAGTGAGTGCAGCGCCGAAGGTCTCCGACGAACAGGCAAGTTAGAAAGAGAAAAAAATACGTCCCAAGTCATAGGTTACTAACAAGAATCAGGTCGCCGCACGTGTCATTCAGGGTCGAAACCTCCGACTAGACCCGCAATTGGGCGAATGGACCCATCCGGTCGCCGCACGGGGCCGGTCAGTGGTCCACTTTAACGGTACCGTCAACGCGACGTCGTCCGCCGTCACTGGGACGGTGGGCGCACCCAGTAGCAACGCCTTCAGCTTGTCGCATAACACCACGTCCATTCACGCATCAGGATGCCCTCAGAGCGTCACAACATCTACTACAACAGTCGACATCACATTTTACATTACAGCAACAACTTCGTACGGTGGCAACTTGACGTCTCTCAGGAGTACCAGTACGGGAGTTCCTCCATCCTCGTTGTCATCGCAGATCTCTGCAAACTCCACAAGCTCGAGGCCTACTTGGAACACATCTGCGAGCTTCTTCAGTCGCTCTACCGGATACACGCCGCCTGTTAACTCGTCGCATGCCTCGACGACAGTCTCATTCACAACGGTTTCTGAATCGCCTTGTCCTGACGATAGAACCAGCACTCAATTCTCGCCCCACAACGCTACATCCATACCCGTTGGGCGCAACACTTCCTCCGCTGCCCCTACACAAACGACCCAGCTCTGTAACGATGACCTGAGCTCCACAGCCCGCTTGAATCCGACTTCGGACGCTTTTACCACACAGCTGAACTCGACTGAGCCGTGGTACACAAGCACATCTACGAACATAGCTCAGGAGACGCCGTGCGACAATGGGACCGGCGGTTCAAAAGTGACTGCCACTCTTGCAACCGCCACATCCATTTATCCGCACGTCAATTCGACTACCCCCTATACGCTTTCAGTCAAGACTCTGAACGGTACGTTTAGCCAAACCGCCACTTTAATATTGTCCTCCACGACCGAGTACAGCGACGAAGCTACCGCCCCCACAGCTGCCACGAACGTGCCTATATATACAGTAACATCCTCATGGACGACCCATACGCTCATGCCAACTCCTTCACCCAGTAAAACCAGCAGTATCACACACTCTATAGATACTACGACGATAATGGGATCCGACCCGTCATCCTCCCCAATCCTGACAGAAAGCTGCGTCATCGACACTTCTATGGTCCCCGTTACCATTGCGCCACTTACCTCGGTCCCGACCTCAACGGTCATCCCCACGAAGACCGTCTGCCAGGAAGACGCGCCGACGGGCAAACCGAAGCCTGATAATAATCACTGCGGCGTCCACGGATTGCCTGTGGGCAACTACTTCCTAGCCCGGTTCGTCGAAAATGCTCCTGGTGCACCCGTAACCTTGGAGGGTTGCTATCAATTCTGTGCTGTGAGTTTCCCTAGTCCCTGATCCCGTCTCAACCGTCTGTAATCGATGGAAACGAGTGCTTACACCATCTTGCAGAGTGTCATGGATGCCACCAATGGCTGCAAAGCCTACCGCTTCTATCCCGAGAGGGGCATCAACGTACCGCGATGCGATCTTTATGGCAGCAGCGTCGCCTACGCCCTGGATTCTATCAATAACGACAACCCCGACATATGGTTTGACCTCACCTGCGGCTCTCCGTCTGATCAGAGGTGGGCGCACCTCCCCGGGATGACTCGTCTCCGGAAACTGGGACTGCTGGAGTAGGGCAGCCTTGTTCAACTTCATCCCGACGCAATCTTGTCATCTACGGAACAGAATGACTATAATTAGGAAGCGGCAACGACGACCTTGGCAGTGGTAATAGTAATAGAGAACAATATGAAGGCCAATGGGCGTAGGTCTCTGGTATAAAACAAAGAATCCGTAATGGGGAAGGAAGGTTACTTTAGGCAGGAAGATGAAACATTTTTAATTGTGCCGCTTGCTTCAGAGAAAGCTTTGTCTTGTGACATTCCTCATCTGTCTAATCGAATGGTATCCTGCGAAGAGCCTCACGGGCTCCTTTTTTCTTCATCTCCTGCGCCGCAGCGACGCTACTCGGGACCTTGATGCCGCAGCAATCGCCCCAGCCCACATGTTGGTGCTTGTGCTTGCCAACGTTCCCAGGCGAATCCTCACACCCTCCCCCCTCATGCTCCTCGTCGTCCAGTCCGAAATCTTGCTCTGTACTCATGCCATCCACCGCTGGCACAAGCGAGCCAAAGAGAAAATGTTGCATGACGGGCAGTTTTTTCAGAACCTCCGCAACAAACATCCGGCGCATGCCCCCCTCCACCTTGGTCCACGATTTGGCGGCAGAAATATCGTCCAGCATAGGACTGTGCCACCGCAGGCCCTTAACTGTCTTGGTGTCGTTAACGAAACTGACCTGGCCGAGATACAGGAAATCGTGGCTGAACTCCTCAAGCGTAAGATCTTGATGGATCGCCAGCGGCGTGATAAAGGGGTGATGGAGAAGCTGCGAAGCGCCAAATAAGAAAGGAAGAAATTGGTAATCGTCCAAACCCCAGACTCCATGCGAGCCCGCGGGCTCCAGATAATATGTTAATTGGATGTTGCGCATTAGTTCCAGATATCGCGCAAAGACCTTGAGCACAAGGGGTCGAAAGTCATCTTTGACGATGATTCGAAGCTGGTATAGGCACAACAGCCACATGATGAAGTTGAGCTCGTGTCCGGAGCCGTAGTCTATTCGCATCCTGTTTCCGAAAGAGTGTTCCAGGTAGACGGCCACTTCATCGTTCGCTGCCGTGCTCACGCCCAGCTGACTCTGCCATACGGTGGCCTTCTCCTTGACCAGGTTCAGGAACACTCGGAAAGCCTTATTGCCAAAGCGCGAGCCGCCTTGATCATCTGGTGGCGACTCCTTGACAAGATTGTCGGCTTCGTCAAGTATTCGTAGAATCGATTGGAGTGTAGTACTAACTTCACCGTCTTTGACACCAGATCGAGGTGTATCTTCGACGGATTCGGATAGGTGGAAGACGAACGCAAGAACAAGGCTGTAGGTGGGCGACGAAAGAAATATTTCATGGTCTTTCTGGGATAAGATTCTTCTCGAAGGGATCTTGTATGTGTGATCGCGGAGGTCGGGCGGCGAAGGCAACGCAGATGTCTCAGGGCGAGGCGTAGGGTTGGAGGGGCCAGGGCGACGACGGCGAGGTTCGAGCTTGGGGATCATTTTGCTTGGAGAGGGCAAGCACGGTTCACCAACTTGCGATGTTGCATTTATTGAGGCCATGCTGTTCAAGAGTGACGGCCCAGCCTTGTGGTCGGAGTGAATTCGGGTATGGTATATCGGGGTGTTGTTAAAGAGGAAGCTTAGCGGGCTCCCCGGCGGAACGAGGAATGGCAGTCGAGACACCGTCATCGACCGCCTAGAACTGTAAAGAATAGTGCTGTTCGCTGTTTAGGCCCTCAGTATTCGCCTCGGCCCCACCTCTCCATCCCAAGGTACCTACACTACACTACAGGGTTGCCTGTGTCTTCTCGCATTTGATTCATTTGCCATTGGTGGAGCGTCTATCTTAGTAAACAGGTACGTACTCGCTGCTTCGCCAACTTCATCTCAATTTTTCTTTTCTTGATGGTGTCGAAGTGAGGCAATCAAGTCACTCAACTAGCCCGGCAGCACGTGAATTTGTTTATTTCTCCCCGGGCGCCTAGACCCATCAGAAAAGATCAGGAATTGTTTTATCTCAACACGATCTCACCACGATCTCACCACGATCTCACCACGATCTCACCACGATCTCACCACGATCTCACCACGATCTCACCACGATCTTACCACGATCTCACCACGCGAACCCATTGTTACCGTTCGCCATGGCCCAAAACTCAAACCCCCAGGCTCGCATTTCACACCTGCCACGAGCAGATGGCTCGGCAACCTTCTCGAGGGGTGGTTATTGCGCGGTTTCGTCCGTCAATGGGCCGATGGAAGTGCAAAGACGAGATGAAAACCCTTTTGAAGCGGTTGTCGATGTTGTCGTAAGACCTGCTGCAGGGGTCGGAGGTCAGACTCACCCGGTTGTTGGCAACTTGCGGAAATACTTACTCACGCTCACGATGAGTATTTAGGCACGGGAGAACGCCAACTCGAAAACATACTGCAGTCCGCCCTCCGTCAGCTCATCCCCGTCAAGAACTTTCCTCGATGCCTCATCCAGATCACACTTCAGGTGACGGAAACCCCCCAGAATGACTACTTGAACAGCAAAGTTGTCCAAGTTCAGTCGGTAAGTGCTAGGCTCGATATCCAACTTGGCGGCCACTGCGTAAGGTCTTTTTTCTCAGATGCGAGTGCTGACTAGCTACTTTCCACAAAGAGTTTGCCTCTCCTGCCGGCTCTGTTCCACAGTGCCGTCTTGAGTTTGCTGTCGGCCGCCGTGCCCTTGAAAGCTACTGCCACGTGCACCACACTGGCCATCCTAGAGAACGGCAGTAAGATCATCGCTGACCCGTCTCCTCTGGAGGCAGATCAGGCAAAATCTCTCCACGTTTTGAGTTTCACATCGCAGGACGACCTGCTGTTGGCGGAGAGTGAGGGAGCCTTTACCATTGCCGAGTGGGATAAAGTGGTCAGCACTGGCCAGAAAGTTTGCGGCCAGCATCGCGAAGCGGAACTTGGCTCAAGCATGCACGAAGGCCAAGACCAGACCGACATGCGGCAGTTCATCCGGACAGTAATGGAAGCCAGAGCTGCGTAAGAATAAGCTCATTCATTGGAGCAGGTGGGGGTTTCGAAACAGCTGGGCAACCAGAGAGCTGGGCGTAGTTACAGAGAAGCTACGATTCGGAAGGGTTAGTGACATCGAAAGGCACGCTTGACAGCGAAGACGACACCCCGATAGCAACATGCACATCAACTCCTCGGCCTCACGGAGCTTGAGACACGGAGCCAATGGGGTAAAGACGTGGCCAGGTGTTGGCTGATAGGGATGGCACGCTGGGGCAAGTGACAGGATGAGACGGCCGATAGGGGGTGGCAAAGACGATTGCTGAAGGGCGTACAACGACGGCATCGAGGCGAGAGGCCGAAGGCTGGCCGGCCATTTTGTTCAGCGGCACCACAGGTCTTCAGATGTCACGATGAATGGAGAATCTGGAAGCAGCAGCAACATGATGAGGCGATAAGGGACCAGTCTTCCCTGCAGTGGAAGACGATGTGGAAAACCACCTGGGACGGACAGCGATCCGCCCCTCCCAAAAAGTTAAAATGGGTCCAGCTGCTGGGGATGGCGTGGTTTTGAGACCGTTTGGGATTTGTTCAACTGCAGCGTACGGCGGTGTTTCAGCTCGACCTCAGGGAATATTAAGAGGGGCGAGTACGACTTTGGCAGGCCCTTACGCCAGGAGCTGCATGGTGTTTCTAACCAGGGCATCTCCAAACTGGAAACAGCTCCGTGGCTGTCTAGACAGGTAGTAGAAGTGGTGCTTGCATTACCTGCTGCACCGCTGCATCTGCTTTGTCTTCCACAAACAATGATACCACATATCTCCTGATTCTTTGCCGCCCTCTTTGCCGCCCGCCTTACACACCTGCTTCAGTTGGATACCACATAGAGTGTACTTGAAAATGCATGCTGAGCAGGCCACCCGCGTCTATCAGCCCCTCTCAACCCAATGTTCACAATACCGACTGAGGTTTCTCTTTTTTTTTCTTTCTTTCTTTCTTCCGAGTCAATTAGCCCAAAGGGCCTAAGCATGGCTCTGTGCTGCCAAGCACAACCATCGGATTCTAGGTAGGTGGCACGATATCAATCGATTACTCACGGAAGGCTTTCGGCGGGGGTTAAGTATAGGTGACTTGGCATGGATGTAACGGCGGAAAGATGACATGCCTACTTTGGTATGCCAGCTTCCCGTCTTCTGTGTGTACTGTGCCCTCCTGTGCTTCTTCTCCTTCATCCTCGGATTCTCACGCTTACTTGTTCTCCAATATGGCAAGTGCAATATGCGCATAGTAGGCAAGTAGAAGGAAAACACGCCATTTTGGCTGTGTTCCAGGGCAGTGGGCCTAGATCTGTTGCCGATATGGAGTCTGAAGGTTTTGGGAGCGCTTCTGGCCTTGCTTGATCGGGGAAGATACCTAGGCACATCTCTTCGCCTCTACCCAAAGCATGAATAGCATGTACTGTGTAAGCATTCATCAGCCAGTAGCGTCTACAGACTTGTTGTAATATAGGTATCAAGGTACCCTGCAGCGACAGGTAATAGCCACGCACACACCCTTGTCCACGTCACAAAGCGAAGGGGGAGACAAAAGAAAAGTGGATGATGTTTGATCCGCAACAAGTCCAAACCAGGACTCGACCCCTTTCCTTATCTACCTATGCAACGCTCACGAAGACAACAACAACAACAACGACGACGACGACGACGACGACGACGACGACGACGACGACGACGAAGGCATGCTGAAAGTTATCAACAAGGACTGTAGCGAACCGACCCTAACGCAGCGCCACCGAATCTTTCCTCATAGGCAGTTGCTGCTCGCACCCACCGTTGATCATGCAACCATCTTGGCTAAGCATTCCTTGGGCATGGTTCAATCTGAAGAGAGGCGTGGCTCTCAACTCCCCTTACACTGGCCTGAGTCTCGTCGTCGCATCTTCCTCACTACCTATGTACAGAGGCAGGCCCTTTCCGTACTTTCGCTGCCCGCGCGTTCCATGATGCTTCTGTACCCAGAGCCATCGCACCGCGTAATGTCACATAATCTAGGACGACTGCTACGATCGGCAGCCACCACACCGTTGTCGTCATCCACCGTCACGAGTATCCCTCACCCCCGTGTGTTCTCTTCTCTCCGTCCTGTTTTCGACGAACCGTACTTCATATCTTGGAAGCTTGAAGCGGCACAGGCTCAGCAATCGCGGAGAGCCGGTGCTTCAGCTCTCGACATGCAGCAGCACACCTAGATAATACAGGCGCCACTGCGGGATGATCCATCTACCCAGGCCTGTCAATGCACAGGAACTGAATCCAAGTCAAAAAGCGGTCTGCGTGCCAGGCTGGAGTTGAGCCTGACCCGGCGGATTCCTGTACTTTGCTGTCTCTACCGCACCTTGCAGGGGCTGCGCACAAGAGGTGCATTATATGTAGACCTCGGCCCGCTTGTCACCAGCAGCAGATCAACCTGTGTGCACAGTGGTGTAGGTAGGAAAGTGGACAGTTATGATTTGAGGCAACGGGAAACGTTCCAAACCCACTGTTCCCCCCCGACACTAGAACCCTTCCCGGCCTGGCAGCGAGCTCCTCATACGGCGTTATTCTGTCGCAGCCAGCCAACGAGGCGCGTTGTTTGTGCCTTGTCGTGATACAGCCGCAGCATTTGCTCTATCTGTGTCGTGGCCGTCTCGACATATTGGAATGCTTCCCTTTCAGCCTCAGTAAGTCTGGCTGCATGATGCTGTGCATCAATTGGTCATAAACAGCGCCTTTAGCGTCACTGCCACTCGTTCGGGACCCGCCCCGTCAGCTGTCGTTCTCCTGCTCTGTTTTGCTGGAGAAAAGAGGGGTGCTGTTCCAAGTCCCAAGGGCCTCCGACGTTGAAAGTCGTGCACGGGTCTGAGGTGATTCGGCGTTATTATTGGTGGTGATGGCACTCCCGGTCTCGAGTAGCTGGGTATTCGGTACCGATGTAAGTGTGAACCGAGCGGCGACCTGAGCGGGTAGACGATACAATTTATGTGTCCTGTATTATTGCCTCTCCAGGATTGCCGGTGATAAGGACCCTGTGCTTGGCTTGTCAGCACGCATCCAGGCACCTGGCAAAGTAATCCTCCAACCACGGGGGGGGGGGGGGGGCCTGACGGTTGTCAGACCGACCCCTGTTCTTATTTCCTTCCGCCTATATCGTAAGGAGCCGCCAGGAAGAAGGGATCGAGAAGAGGGTTGGCCAGGGGTACGTACCGCCTGTTTTATCCTCCGCCTGCGCCTGGCATATTTGCTACACTACGGATACCAGACTTCACTTCTCAATCTCAAGTTTGGGGACTGTCATCACCACCGCTCTGCAGTACGTACCTAATCCACAGACCGTACCAGGTTGAGAACTACTTACCCAATGGAGTACTCGTACACTACACTACAAAAAAGGTACGTACCTGATTAGACATGGATGGCAAAGGCGCGTACTGCGGGTGTGGGCTGTGGCAGACAGTCTCGGCACACGGTCGGCGAGATAAACTACGGTGGTTTAGTGGCTAATTAGGGGTTTAGCAAGTTGCACGCGAGCCTGGAAGTTGATACATGACAAGGGCATTGTGGATAGGATATGGGTGAGGAATGGGAAGCGAGAAGTATACGACGGAAACGCAAGATGAAGATGGGTTTTGATAGGTTGCAGGTACCCAGTATACTTGTATGTACCTCATGGAATAACCTGAGTGGATCACTCCCAGAAGTCATGGAACAGAGCAGGGTGCGTAACGTAAGCTTGGGGCGGACGTTGTGGCGGGAGCGTCCTCTGTCGCATCGCATCCATCCTCATGCGTAATTCGATCGGCATCAAACTGGAAACTGGATGGTAAAGGGGGATAGGGGCAAGAAGCGAGACTACCGTACCTAGATTGAATATTAAAGCTCCCGCACTGCTGGGACAGATCTTGAATGCGGATGTCTCTGTTTCTTGTCAGTTAGTCTGGTCACTCTCTTGTTCGCTTTTCGTTTCGCTTTTCCTTCCTCCCTTTATCACCCTTCTTTTGAAGCAGAGCTCTGGTAGTTCTCGCAATTACCACGGCCGTTGCATCTGTTTGGGACCTCCTCCACTACTACCACACTTCCCCTTTCTTTGCCTGCATCGCATCGCATCGCATCGCATCGCATCGCACTGGTCTGCACCAGCGACCTACGAGTCTTTTGTATGTTTGCATTGCATAGCTAACCCTTTTTCCTTTTTTATTCTTTCCTTTTTCTTTTCTTTTTCTCACTCCTATTCTTTTGGTAACGAGATCTCTGACTGTGCCCTTTTTGCTGGATATTCGCGTCGTCCATTCTTTTTTCTTTCTCAAAAGCATAGACCCCACTGGCAATACAGCAACTCAGCTTCTGACAATCGCATTTGTAGCTATTCGCAACGGCAACCAGGGCGACAACCACTACAGGACTTCCATACTGTTAATACATCCTTCAGCAACCCGTTCATCACCAACCCGATCTCTTGTAGTTCAAAATCTTGGGCGTAGACCTGGCGTCAACACTCCACAGCACACCGCGATCGTGCCAGAACAACGTCTCGGTCTGATTTAGTGCTCCGTCCCGAGGCGGCAAATCTTGCACAAACTAGCGTCATTCCCGTCAGCCCCGTCGCGCCCGAGTCACCACTCAACCACGCTCCAACAATAGTCCGTGGTACCCTTATTTGGCTTTGGCTTTGAGGAAGCTTACGCAAGGACAGGCGATCTCCGTTCTGACCGACGATCGAGTCGTACACGCATAAGGGAGAGACGCACACGTCTTAGGGCGCAATCGAGGAGCGGTAACAACCTGATCTCACCGCGTCACTTAGCCTCGCATCTGTGTTGTACGCCTACGGCTTATCTCCGTTTCGGCCAGTCCACTGCAGCAAAACCTGCGACCGGTACATATTTTTCTCTCTCCATTTCTTGTGTGACAGTGTGTGTGAAGGCCTTGGACTATCACACTTATCCATCACACGCCCAAGCCAGCGTTGCAAATCGTACCGGTTGTCCGCCAGGTCCGGTCGCTAGCGCTACTACTGGGGTATCTGTGTATCGGTACCTACCGCGGTATTCCTTCCTTCTGGAGCCCCACGTTTGATTCCCTCTTAGCGTCGCTCGGCCTTAGCGGAGAAACAAACAGCCCCTCCCTCCTCTTCCTCCGGTACAGGCTTGTCTGTTACTATCGCCGCCGCTGTAGCATTTCGCGGCAACACTCGTCACTCACTCCCCCCCTATCCCGGTCCATTCGGCAGAGAAAGCCACTATTATTGACCATGTCGGGCTTCGTCTCCTCTCCCACCGCCCTGCACCCCGCCCTCAGTAATCCCAATCCGCTCCCACCGGCGGCGGCGCCATTACAACAGCCGTCCTCATCCTCCGAACGAGTCATTAAAATGGGCTCGCTTTCCGACCGTCCCAAGAGCTCAAACGCCATCCATGACCGACCGCTCTCCTCTTCGTCCACATCTACGTCCGTATCGACATCTGCCCTCATTACTCAGTCACTGCATCGCAATGCTGAATCGGTAGCGGAGGAGCCTTTATCTTGCGCCCCAGGCGGTCTTCCAGCTGCTGCAACCACAGCCACCTTTGCGCCCTCACCGTCTGCATCATCGACGATAAGGAGAAGCTCCCTCTCAATAACATCCACTGCCGCCTACCCCGAACTCCTGCCGCCCCCTCTGTCGCGGCCCTCCAACGCCAACAACACCGCGCATCACCCTCCCAAGGGCCACCGTCGCGCGCCCTCCCACGAAGTTCCTCGCCAGACTATTATGAAAGCGTTAGCTTCGGTTGTTCGTCGAAACAAACCCGAAGCTCTTTCTCTAACAGGCATGCTGTCCCAACAGGGTAGTGGCGTCGATAACCGACCTGCCACGTCTTCATCTCAGAAGCTGGCCGACGCTCTCAACGAGCTCGCCAACCGTAACATAACACCCACTACCGCCCTGCCGTCTCTGCAGTCCCCCTGCTTCTATCACAACCGCTTCGACGATGCGGTCAACATCGACAAGGTCCTCGAGGAGATCAAGAACGACGATTGTATGTCTCACTCGAGGCTTGTGCAGACCGCAACTGGTGTTCGCGAGGTCTCCAAGCAACTCCAACGCCGCCCCATCAAGCGAGCCGTCCGAAATGTCATGATTGTCACCAAAGCCCGCGACAACCAGCTCGTGTACCTTACTCGGGAGCTCGCCTCCTGGCTGCTTCGCACTCCGAGGTACGGTTCCGATGTCGGTGTCAACGTCTTCGTCGACGCCAAGCTGCGCAACTCTCGTCGCTTTGATGCAAAGGGCATTGTCGCCGAGAACCCTGCTTTCCATGACATGCTCAAGTACTGGACACCAGACCTGTGCTGGAGCCAGCCTGAGAAGTTCGATCTGGTTCTGACCCTTGGCGGGGATGGAACCGTGCTCTTCACATCATGGCTCTTCCAGCGCATTGTCCCCCCAGTGCTGTCCTTCAGCCTGGGTAGTCTTGGTTTCCTGACGAGCTTCGAGTTCGAAAAGTACAAGCAGCACTTGGACCGCATCATGGGAGAAGAGGGCATGCGCGTGAACCTTCGCATGCGATTCACTTGCACTGTGTACCGAGACGGGACCCTCGGTCAGGAGGCCGAGGAGGGCGAGCAATTCGAGGTGCTGAACGAGCTCGTCATCGACCGCGGCCCGTCCCCATACGTCTCGAACCTGGAGCTGTACGGTGACGATGAGCTCCTCACCGTGGTGCAGGCCGACGGCTGCATTTTCTCAACTCCTACCGGATCCACCGCATATTCTCTTTCGGCTGGAGGCTCTCTCGTACACCCCGACATTCCCGCTATCCTGCTAACGCCCATCTGCCCGCACACTCTGTCTTTCCGCCCCATGGTGCTCTCCGACACGATGCTCCTCCGAGTATCGGTACCGCGCAACTCGCGTGCGACGGCTTACTGCGCCTTCGATGGTAAGGGTCGGGTCGAGCTGAGGCAGGGCGACTACGTAACAATCACGGCTTCGCAGTACCCCTTCCCGACCGTCGTTCGCACTCAGACGGAGTGGTTTGATAGCGTGTCACGCACTCTCCGCTGGAACACGCGCGCCGCTACGCAGAAGGGCTTCGACCCCTCGGCCGATGGCAGCCTTTGTCCGTCTGAGGACGGCAAGGACGATGATCCGGAGTGGGACATTGACACGGATTCGGCGTGCTACGCGAGCGAAGACGGCAGCATCAGCGCAAGCCCGTTGAGAAGACAGATGAGCCTGTTGGGCATGTGATGCCGCATACCGTGGAAGCTAGAGGAAAGAGGCGAACACGACAGTGGTTCCCTCGATTTCTCTCTTGATTACGACCAAGGAAGAGGGGTCACCTCTCGTCTTTTCATTGTTCCCACCACAGATCAGGTGAGCGGCGCAGGCCAAGGAACACATTGGCTGCCACCTTTTTACGGCCGTTTTCCGAACATTCCATTTGTTTGATAGACCGAGCGCGGATTTCGAGCATGAAGAGAGAAGGAGAGCGCACGGCACATGTTGACAGCGCACGTGTGCATTTCGATCGCATTAGAGAAGCGGAGAAGTAGGGATATCTCTGACCATTGGCATGGGCATGGTAAATATTTTATGAGGCCGGTCGTCATGTGTGAACCGCCGTCCTTTAGCGAGGAGCATGGAAAGAAGGAAGAAGGGACCGAGATAAACAAGCTTGCTTCTAGGTATATAAATTCACGGAGGTTCCCTCCTGCATTAACACAACCGTATCTCGCTGTGGTCGTGGTCGATCCGACCAGCAAGCATGGTCAACGATCCAAACAGTAGATGCAATAAATACTTAGTAACAAATAAAACGTCAGCCCATTATGTCAGTCTTTATGTTTGTGATGATTTTGTGATTAACTCCATTATGAGACTCGGCCTAGCCTGTCGCGCTCCGCACACCGAATGTAATGGATTGATGCTGGAGCCAAAGGACCGTTTTTTCCCGTTGGCGGGCTGACCATGGCTGAAGCCGTCAGGGGTGCCGTGGCGTTGAGATCTTCAAACGCGATTCGTGCGACAGTCACCCAACTTTCCGAGGTTTATTTCGATATATTATACGGGCCAACTCTCCCTTCATTTTTCAACATACGGTTGTACAGATCCTCTGCTAGAGAAACACTATAAGATGCTGCCATGGCGCTGGCATGCGGCCGACTCGCCCACTTAGCGTGGCTGACCTCTAGACCTGCCAGTCCAGCAGTCCCGTCCTTTTGCGTAGATGTCACAGTGATATGTGTGCGAAGCCTTGTACTTTATTTATAGTGCTAGTGAGGAATCTAGCTACAGAAGAGCTTTTAGGTACTTAACTGTATGAAAAAAAAACATACATATATCCTCTACCTCTCAGTATAAAGTAATACCACCACTAGTGTCTTCCACAGGTCAACACTACTACAGCCAAGATAAACGGCAATGCGGTGTTTTGCATGCTTTGGAATA
Source organism: Colletotrichum caudatum (assembly GCA_030867225.1). Taxonomy (NCBI): domain Eukaryota; kingdom Fungi; phylum Ascomycota; class Sordariomycetes; order Glomerellales; family Glomerellaceae; genus Colletotrichum; species Colletotrichum caudatum. The sequence continues at coordinate 102,443 of MU846098.1, forward strand.
CACTTCTCTCTTATTCTTGTTCTACCGTGGTGTCATCAAAGCTTGGCCAATACATGAACAAGCATCACATGAGGGCACACGACGTCGCAAAGCTGTCGTCGTCTACTTCAATTTCAGCAGGTCCTAGTCGAGTGACGTCTGGGTCCAAGCTCATATGGAACACCAATAATAAGCTTCATTCCAACCTACTAGCCAATACACCGTGCCCAAGTTTTAGAACCGAGGCATTCATACGCTCTCTCCCCTTCTCAGTGCCCCCAGGCTGTGGCTTTCCCAAGAAAGCAGCAGAAACAGACCGAAGCCAAAGGGTCCAGAAGCTTAGTTACCTTACCCATTTCTGACAGGGCCGTAAGCCGCCCAGAGCTCGCATTATCTTCGTCTTTCAGACTCCATATCGTCGCCCGCTGAAATAGATACTACACTCATGGTTTTCAACAACCATCCCGCTACTTCCATCATGAAGACGGTCAATTTTGGATAATTGGAACGTGAAGCCCAAAGGGTTTTGAGTGGCAGGAACGGATCACTTTTGTCCCAACCGTGTGAAACAACACACTGAGAGTCTCTATCTCCAAGCTCCTTGGCTGAGGGAAAGCAGGCCAGCAATGCAATCCATATCTCCCTTCTTACTTGGACTGACTTCGCCACCACGCATGAACTTCTCCACCTCTTCTGTTTCCTTTGGCGCAGGCGAGCCACGACCATCTTCAAAGATGGTTAGGTCCTTCCCGGAATCTCGACGTCCCATGGCCGGCATTGTTCTGGCACGATTACCGCTGAAAATGGCAGGGATAGAATGGTCTTGAAGAACCCGTCCTGTGCGCCTCGCATTGGCTTTGTTACCAGCAATATTCGGCAACGGCCTTCTGACATCAGACAGCAGCGCCATCTGACGTGGATTGCCGTCGGCATCGGGGCTCCAGTTCTCCTTATCAGAGTCGCATGGAGATATCAGCTTATTAACCTTTGCTTTGTCGCCTAGGATGTTTTCGTCGTTTAGCTGAGTAATCGACTTCTCGGCACCACCGAGCAGTGTTTGCATTCTGGCCACACTGGAAGACGTCCGACTGAGTCTAGGCTTCTTGGCCTGCTGAGACCGGGGTGTTGGTCTGCTGCCTGGGCAGTTCCGCTTGGAACTATTGTTCTGGAGAATACCGCTCGTTGAACGGAGGAGGTTGATGGCGGCAACGGCAGAGCCGTTGGATTCATGTTCAGCTTGTGCAGTAAGCTCATCGCGAGTGTCGGCGTCACAGCATAGCTCCCATGCGTGGGCGTCACGAGATCGGCCACGCCCCAACGTCGGCGGTAGGAAGTCAGTAAGGGCAGTGATGGGAGGTAGAGTAACGCTAGGAAGTGCACTGTGACTACGCTGGAGCGGTCGAGACAATCCGGGCTGAGGTAGGGCCGGTGAATCTGAAAACAGCTTAGTAGGCTGCGTCCGAGGAGGCGAAGTCTCGTTAGAGACGAGCTCAGCTTTGCCTTCGAGGGAAAGTGAGAGTCGCATAAGTGACTGCTGTGAAGACTGAGGATGAGGTAGAATGTGCGCTGCAGATGCGACTGATGAACAAGACGAGGGGGGACACTGCTCGGATCTGACACCATGTAAGTAAGAATGCTAGGAACAGATTGGACAAGGCATACTTTGGGGTATCATCAACGCTGCGGTTCAGCGTTGAAGGCGTTGAGAAAGAACTCGTAGGGTTCCACCGGTTCGTCAGAAAGCCGATGGAGCTGGAAAAGGAGAAAGATCCAGTTGATTGCGGTAATGAAGAGTCTGTGGCTTGAGATGTTGGCGTTTCCAGAGTCTTGGCAGCACCACTAGTCGCTAGAATAGACGGTGTTGCGAGTTGAAGTCGCTCATGCGCCTCCTCAACCGCTGTGGATATGGGTTTGACTGGGGTTTCTGTTGCCATAGGCGCCTTTATGGTGGCAGCATCTGCCGCCGGCGACGATTTCTCCTCGGGTAGCGAGGGGCTGTATGTAACGGGGTCCGACGAGATGATTTGCATGCCACCGTAGCGGAGAGCAGCAATCTCCTGGGCAGAGAGCGGACGCGACTTGCGTCTGTCATTCTGTCGACGGTTTTGAAACCATATCTAACGATCGAAGATTAAAAAAGATACGCGTCACGGCAGGGTTCAAGTCCTACCTGAACCTCTTTTTCGTTGAGAGAAACGCGTTTCACGATGTCCAGACGCGCTGTCTTATCCGGTTTCGGGTTCGCGACATAGGCAGCTTCGAGGATGGACTTATCTTTGGCACTGTTCGAACGGTTGAGGAACGAATTAGTGTCTGCAAAACATATAATACTACTCCATTCAGTGTCTTTACGCCGACTTACGCCGTCCTCTTCCTCTTCCCCTTGGGGTGCTTTTCAGAGTCGGTGTTCGACACGTCTGTTTTAGCTGACGAGGGCGCTACATCGGGTGTTTGCACCAGGTCGGTGACGGCCTGTCTTGTAGGTGTCTGCGCAGCGTGTTCTGACTGGGAGGGAAATTCGCCTGAGGGTGGGGAGGACGAGTATGGTGCAGCAGCAGTCGACACCGATGTAGATGCATCGAAGGTGGGCATTGCGGTGGTCTGAGCTAGGAGTGGTGAGCGATAGTCATGGTCCAGGGTCGAGGAAGTTGAGCGAGCTGCGTAGGACGAGGGAAAGAGCATAAGCACAAGACACCAAGGCAGTGTGGTTTGCCCTGGCAAGATTGGAGATAATCCCAGAGGTGGAGGAAACCGTGGAGGAAATAGTAGAAGAATGACGGAGCGCGTGAGTGAGAGAGAGAGACTGGGTAGTGTTTCTCAGGAACGGGCGTGGTGGGGAAGCAGGAGCGTCGAGACACGAGGCGCGGTTAGTCGTGGTAATTTAGTGAGGGTGTGTTGCGGCACCAATTGCTTGTGGTGTTGAACGCAGCCCAGCGCGTCGAAGACCCGGTTACCTACTTACCTGAGTAGTTAGGTACCTCTGGACACTTACGGATACACGCCACGGATACGTGGATAGTGGACCAGATGTACCTAGACACCCTGGACGATGAAAAGCGCGATTGCGGCACGGGTCCCCAGGCCAAACCCCACTCAAATTGGGATTATGTACCGACCGCCTTTACATATCTCAACCCGGCACACGTCACTGACATTAATGAACTTCAAGCATGTCTCTGTAATGAATGCTTCTCTGAAGCACTGTTGTGCTCGTGTCCATTAGCAGCGAAAGAACGACCAAGTAGGAAGACCCTTCATGCTGCGCGCGTCAAGTTGGCAGTGCACGTACCCCATGATTGATGAAACGGAAATAGAAAGTCGCCTCAAATCTATCAGCACCATGGTCTCGAACGCGTGTAATCCGCCTTGCATGATGTATCCCTGGGCGCTGCGAGCACTCACTAAATAAAGGACAAGTGGTGCTCTGTTGCCCTCACGCAATGGAGGCCCGAGCCAGTCAAGTCGCGTGTATGTTTTTAATTTGGAAATAAAACAAAAACACTTCACCTATGGTATCCCGGGGTTACTGCATACTGCCGCACCGCGTGGCTAGCTCCCTTTAACCTAGGTAGATGCTCCGTTTCGCCGACTTGACATTGGTCTGGTTGCCTTGCCTTATTCTGCATTGCTAAGTGAGAAAGCTATCTCATACCGATGCATCACAACCACTTCAGTTGTCAGCACGACCTTGGAGCCGTTGAGCTCTGTCCATCTGTCTGTTTAGATACATTTGCGGACAAATCACGCCCCCACATACTTCTCTATCTCTCTCTGTTCTGCTCGGCATAAGTGCACAACACCAAGCACAACTTGAACATGCTGCTCTCGTCTCCTTCACGCACATTGTGGCATGTGAATGACCTGGTAACTGACCCCAGACCGTCCTTGTTTCCGCATCTGGGTTGCACGCCTACACAGATGATTGCACCAACCTAGTTCTGCTCCAAGTGCAGATACAAGCGCCAGACTCTTAAAGCAACTCGGATCCGAGGCCCAATTCACAACCTCAATCCCAAACTATCCGTTTTCTTGCCGGTCGCGTGCACCTCGTATCCTACCTCCCAAGCCAAGCACTCCCGAACCCTGCCTCCAGCCCCCAAGACGCGTCGCTTAGCTGATGGCCTCGAGCCTCTAGTTTTCTGGGCCCACCTTTCCCCAAGACTGGCCTATTCTTTGTGCTCGCTTTGAAACCCCGTCCATTGTACCTATCAACCGGGTACCACTAATCCGCGTGGATGCGGTCAGTCGAGAAGGCTGGGAACTTTAGTTGAGCCTCGCCATCTTTTATTACCGGCTTTCATCAGCCAATCCCTGTCATGTGCATTGTCCATATATACGTACATGTTGGAGGAGTGGCTACGAATTGACATGTTAACATGTCTACATTATGTTTTGTTCTGATGAAGCATTCTTCGCCACAACGAGTTTGTGTAACTAGAGCTGCTAGGTCCGTCATTTGACCTAGACCTTACTGCGTCTCAACTCGGATTGTTCGTTGCTCACCAGCCGTATTTGATCGGATGCACCCAAGCCCATTATGTTCTATATCGCCATCTACAGGAAACCTTACAATATATGGCCACAACTGTTCTCAACCTGGACATGACGTAGATCCGAGAGCGCATCTCTCTGACGTTGCATTGGTGACCGTCCGTCTACCTGACCATTCATGTCTAGCTGATCGTTGAGTTGCTATCTAATTAAATGCAACGCGCTGTCGGCTGAGACTTGTACACACAAAGTAAAGAGCGGGACGGCTGTATCCCGAGACACCTTGGTGGTGTAAGGACTCAGTGTTCATGTTGTAAGGCGTCAAACTACTCAAAGGATGCTGGCCGTCTAGCAGCAAGTGTAACCCTCCCCCTCGCGCCCACTCCCCAATCCAGCTCCAAATCTACCAAGTGAACCGGCCTTGCCGTCCTCTACCATAAAGGCCATGACCAGCAATTGCCAGTCTGCGCCTGAGAACTCCGGTTCATGTTGTCCTGTCGACCACTTCACCGCGGTTGGACCATGATCCATGCCACGTTTCTATCTTTACAAGTCGTCGTCCGAAAGTTCACCGGGCAGAGGCATCTGGGCAGCGTCGTCCATCTCCTTGCGGTACTGCTCGAGGAGCTTCTCGTCGACCTGGGCGGTAGGGGGGGCCAGAGCCGGTGCGGCAACAAATTCCTGCTCCGAGGTTAGCACATCCGTCCCAAGTCAAAGCCGGGGGGATACTCACCAAAGCGGGGTTGCCGACGAGCTTGCGTGCGAGCCAAAGGAAGGGCTTCTCGAAGTTGTAGTTAGACTTGGCGGAGATGTCGTAGTACTGGAGGTTCTTCTTGCGGTGGAAGGTAATGGTCTTGGCCTTGACCTTGCGCTCCTTTACGTCGACCTTGTTACCGCATAGAACAATGGGGATATTCTCGCAGACGCGGACGAGATCGCCTGGACGAAGATGCTAAGGTCAATTATGTGGCTAAAAATAAAATAGAGAAATAGGACTATGGGATCAAGCGTCATCAATCCGATGGAATAATACGTACGGTGCCAGTTGGGGACGTTCTTGTAAGTGATGCGGGAGGTGACATCGAACATGATGATACCGCACTGTCCGTTGATGTAGTAGCCGTCACGGAGCCCACCGAACTTCTCCTGACCGGCGGTATCCCAGACATCGAACTGGATCTGGCCAAAGTTCTGTGTGCAAGGTGCGTTAGAAAGATGAAAGGACATAAGACGAGCGAAAGCCGGTCGCAAGGCACGTACCGTAGTGAAACCCAAGGGGTGAACTTCGACACCAAGGGTGGCCATGTACTTCTTCTCGAACTCACCCGTCAAGTGGCGCTTGACGAAGGTGGTCTATACCATAGAACATAGTCAGCGACAGTCAAGGAATTGAATCGAAAGGACGCATCAGGGTCAGCGTGACCGGACAACATGTCGCCGACCGGCGCATCAAAGATAAGGGCCACGAGAGACGAAGGGGACATTGTGTACTCGCCTTTCCTGTACCACCATCGCCGACAAGGACGAGCTTGAAGGTGGGAGTCTGGGGGGCAGCCATGGTCGCGGTCGGTGGAAGAAAGGCTCAGTGTGAGTTGAATGTAAACAAGCGGGGCTGATCGAGGGGTTAGCAGTTGCGCGAAGCAGACCAAACGGGCGAGTTTGTGAGTTCGTCAGAGAGCAGGATGGACGATAATGACCGGAGTAGTGAGACGGGCGAAAGCGTACCGTGGGAACAGCAGAAACGGGAGGCTGTAGACTTTTGACGTGTGGGAATCGTCACCGATCGATCGACTTTTGGGGGGGTGTTGTTTTTGAGGATGGCGGGGAGCTTGCAAGGAAGCCGAACTTCTTAAGCGAAAAATTCAGTCAGGCAGGCCACCAGAGTCGGGTAGGCACGATTGGGCTAGGCGTCTGTCACGTGCAGTGCTGTCTCGTCATAGCGGGGATCCTGTCGTGGCGGACACCCGGGGCAGATGAGGAAAAAAGAAGGGGAAAAAAAAGAAAGAAGAAAAAACGGGGGAAAAGCCTGAGTGCCCAGACACCTAAGTGTCACTGTGTCAGTGACAGAGGCAAGGAAGCATCCCAGTTGCCACTAGTCCTTGCTCGGAAATGGCAGAATCGTCTATTGGTTCCGCCGGTTTGTCACTGCATTGATAGAGGGGATGACCCGTTCTCCCACTGCCTCGATATTGACCCTTTGTTTCCTTCATGAACTCGAGCTCTCTTAGATTGTTACACCATCCATATTTCTGTCAAATCGCGGAAAGTTTTTCCAAGGTGTCACCTGAAAGATTATTTCTACACCACTACAATCAATCTCTCAAGCGCTCTTGCCTTGCTCAGTAGGCAGACTTCTTATCATATTGGGTGAGCCAGGTCTGGTCGTCTTACATGAATATCACAACTGACTTGGTAGTCGCATGGTGCCTGTGGACAATCTTCGATAGTTTTCGCTCAAGGGCCAGGTAGTCCCCTGTGCCTTTGCTTTGTAATTTTAATTCTCTTCCTCCTGGTAGCCCAACCAGCTCTCTTCCTAACTGATATTGTGGTCTTTACTGTACAATACGGCCGTGTCAGACTGTCCCATCAGGTTGGCCCGACAAAGGAATCTGTCCATGTCAGGTCCGTCTGTTGGTGGCATTCCGAGCTTACATCCATCACCTCTATGTATGTTGGGTGATGAGCACGCGAATCAGAAGAGCCGTGGTCAAGAGCCTTCCTTCATGAAATTGACAGGGCCTGCTCATTCCAGAAGCCAATTTCAACGATTGTGTAAATTTGTATCTATAGCTACATGTCGCACGCTCTGTTATCTCCAATCTCGGTTTCATAAGTAGCGATAACACCGCCGAATCAGGGTCCCACCATCACTAGAAAGGCAGGATATGACAACCCAAGAGACCTCTGCCACCCCAGTTGCGCCTTGGCGTCAGTGTGAGCTGCAGTTCCTGTCGCGCGCCGGACCTGAGCCGCGATACTCTGACCGAAATCGGTTGCTTGCAACTTGTCAGCTTTCTATACATGCATGCATTTTGTCAAAACGAGGGTGAGGGAGTTTATAAACTGACATCTTCATTCCCTTGAACACACTCAGCCATCTTTTTCAAATTATCATGGTTTGAGCGGTTGACATATCCAAAATTGCGGATTTCATCAGCTGGTTCGAGACCTGCTGCATCGGCTGGACTTCCCGATACAACGCTGTTGACCTTGGCGAAAGGCTCTTCAAGCGGGTGAGGTGTAGAGTGGTTCGTCAGAAAACCGGCACTTCCCGCAGGCTGGGCTTCAGTCTCATCATCCTCTTGTAAGCTGGCAAAATGTTCATGAAGATGCTTCTCAATCATGGACATAAGATCTTTGTAATCGTTTCGCAGGTGGACGATACGAGCTCTCGTGGTACGTACTGTACTGAGGAATCAATTACTTTGCTTGATGTATGCTAGATCGAGCTAGGTTACCTTGGGCAACATCGATGTCTGATCTCGGGAAGCCATCTCGAGTTGTGAGGGAGGTATTCATGTCGGCTCCATGCTGGGTTGCAGGTCAGCTGGCTTATGCGCATTCACTTAGACGGAAGGTGTAAAAGAACGTTGTACGCACAGAGTCGAGGACTGCGCCGAGGGCTTTCAGTTCAGCCTCCACGCCATCCTTCTTCTCCTGGAGCTCTGAGAAGGTGAGACGTCCGAGATTACCATTGACCGTCGTCGAGTTACTAGTCGGGCCTGACGGCACTGTCGGAGCGTGTATGTTGTTCATCCTGAGGGGCAATCCCATCGTCTGCAAAGAGAGCCGGCGGGAACAGTCGCAAAGTGCGGCGCGCGCCAAAACTGTTGGTTCTATTCACGATAAAGTTTGTTTGAGAGGGTGTGTTTGCGTTTTTGTCGTTTTAATGTCTCAGATCAGAAGGACTGCCGGGCGTAATTCAGTCCGAATGTTAGTCGAGGATTGTGCTGCAGCGTGATAGTTCATCAATTGCCCCCGCGCTGTTAGGCAGATTGGGTGATGGCAGGCTACAGTGTGCTGTCGACAGCGCCAGAAGACAAACAGAAGGTGCGGGGGTATACGGGAAGCTCTGCAGCCGATTGCACTGCTTGGCGGCTACATTCACCCACCTTAGGTATCTAGTAGTAGGTAGCGAGCCATCCCATGCAGCCGGACCTTCCTTCAGTGAGTGTTCGTACCTGAGGCATCATTCAACCCGGTACCTAAGGTATGTATGCATGTACTAGTGCCGACGCGTGCTGACGCAGCTTCGGCTTGAGATCCACTAGCTCCAGCTTCCAGCTCCGACCCTAGCTTCTTCTATCCGAAGATCTCTAAATCAACTTGACAACTCCTTCCATACTCCCTCTTGTCGGAAGGTTTTTCTTCTTTACCTAGAGGTTACTCGCCAATCATGGCGACAGGTGTTGATGCCAAACTTCTCAAATCCACCAAATTCCCCCCGGAGTTCAATCAGAAGGTTGACATGCAGAAAGTCAACCTTCAGGTGATGAAAAAGTCAGAGCCTTGCCTTTCCTCTCCATTACAGTTCAGTAACTAAACTCCTTGGTTCCAGGTGGATCGCTAGCAAGATCTCCGACATACTAGGCAGCGAAGACGATGTGGTCATTGAACTATGCTTCAACTTGATTGAAGGGTCTCGATACGTCAGTCCTTCTCGATAATGCGGCCTGTTTTGTTGATGTTTACTAACGCTTCTGCAGCCCGATATAAAGTCGCTGCAGATACAGCTCACGGGATTTCTGGATAAAGACACGGCACCGTTCTGCAAAGACCTGTGGAAGTTATGCTTAAGCGCCCAAACGAGCCCCCAGGGCGTGCCCAAGGAACTGCTAGAGGCTAAGAAGCTGGAATTAATACAGGAAAAGGTACAAGCAGCTGTATCTTCGCCCAAGTCGAAGACCGAAGCTAACACTGTGTCAGATGGAAGCCGATCGTGCTGCAGACGAAGCCCGCCGACGTCGAGAAGATGACGAAAGACGCGAGCAAGAAGCCCATAGGTTGAGGGATCGGGATCGTGGCGAACGCGGTCGTGGCCGCGGTGGAGACACCTGGCGTGGTCGGCGAGGTGATAGAGATCACGATTCTCGAGGTCGACATGGACTGCGTTTTGTCGAACATAGATCGCGCTCCCCGGGGCTGAGGCATCGCGACCAGAGAGATCGAGGCTCGTTCCGTGGTTCTGCACGAGACAGCTACGTCCCCAGAGACAGGCCAAGTGGCGGCCGAGGATCAGGGCGTCGTCCCACCACACGCTCACCTTCCTCGACGTCTGCTTCTTCACGATCTCCATCTCGAAGTCGGAGCGCGGAGCGTAAACGAGAGCTGAGTCGTGAGTCTCCCTCTCCGCCCGCTCGAAGAACTCGGCGAGAGCGCAGCACAAGCAGCCCCAGACCTGCAAGGAACCGATCAACGTCATTGAGAAGGGGCGGAATTGATCTTCGCGACTCGCGGCGGAAGCGGAGATCAACGAGAAGTCAATCAACGCGGTCGCCATCGCCTGACAGACGACCAACTACCAAGCGGCGCCGCTACTCCTCGTCTCGCAGTCGTTCCCCTGGTCACAAAAGACGACCCCGCAGCAGATCCTCAGGTTCAGAATCATTGAGGAGCTCTAGATCTAGGGATCGAAGCCCCGAGCACCGTCCGTATCGTGGCCGTGCAAACTCGAAGCCTCGCAGTGGCGCCGGAGGCCGTCGGGGTAGTAGCATACCACGCTCTTCAGACAACGAGAGCCGCAACAGAAAGTCAGAGGAAGAGGAGCAAGATCGCAGTAGAAAGGGTCGTCAAGTGGATGGTTTGAGTGGAGACAGGAGACGCGACTCGTCGCTTGCTTCGTCGATATCAGCGGATTGCTCCAAGAGATGAACCGTACAATCATTCCCGGCTTTCCGCAGGCTGCACCTGTGCCAACAGAGGTGGGTGTTTGTCTTCATAGAAGCGGTTGGTCCTGGGGCCTTACTGACAGTGGCAACGCAGACGCGATTAGACACATATGGCCATGCTGGACGGTCATTGGCACAGGCGGCTGGCTGTTTGGCGAACGACAACTCGATCAGAAGATGATAAGCTTGAAACTGGTTCTTTTAGCAGCAGCTGAGGCTAACCATCTAAGAAGTTTTGCCCAGTACACATACACGCGAGATCTCTTTCTGCTCCAAGGGTGATCAGGGGTCAGGATGGCGCAATATGCCTGATTTGGTACGTCGACTGTATTTTCTCCAGCCCCATAGACATACCTATATCGCCCACCCAAGTTCCTGAAGTTGTTCCCTAGCCACCACCATGTTTTGCTTCCTTGGGTTTGCGAACTGCGCTATTCCGTTGCCAGTTTTCAGGGCCATAGTGAACGATTGTATTTCTGCAATGTCCCCATCTCTCTCATAATATCTGCTCTGAATCATGAACAGATGGGCAATCATTACTATCGAGGTGTCTACCTCCCATCGGTGGGAAGACGCCTGTAGTAGTGGTATTTAACGTACACCATCGCATTGTGTCTTGGCCTTTGTGGCTTGTATGGTCAACCTCGTCCGTAGCTATTCACCCCGATAACTCGAAAAAAAAGTCGTTATAACCTCTTGAATACTGCGGTGAACAACAACAAGCTGTGTATATAGATTACAAGGCTACCGCAATTTCGGTCTACAGTGCGAATAATGGCTTGTCGGTATAGTATTGCCCTGAATATTCAAAACACTGGGACGCGGACATGTTCATGGTTCTGCGTCTACTGCACAGTGCGGTTGGGCTCGAGGCAACTCATCAGTACCTGGTTAATGATGATGATGATGTTGTTATTTAACGCCTAACAGGTCTATCTAAGTGGCACAAGGCGCCGACGCAGTCTATCTTCTACTGTCCTATACTAATAACACACCTTATCTGCCACCTAATAGTATACCTTTCCTAGGGATACACTAGAAGTAGCTAGATAAACTAATTACTATTTAAGGGAGGTCGATAGTAGAGAGGGAGAAGGAAGGTGTTCTAGTTTATACGTTCTATAGGTCAAGTTAAAAGCGCCTAAAGCTTGCAG